>ML103711.1:17145-110422 GCA_003697995.1 Taxidea taxus jeffersonii | reverse complement strand
AAAAAAAAAAAAAAAAAAAAAAAAAAAAAAAAGTATTTCTACCTGAAAATCTCTGAATTTACTATTCCACTTTTAAAAGAAATATTCCAGATTGATTGGATTCAGGAAACAACTTAAATTTTGTCTCCTCGGAGGGTTTTTCCAACCTATTTAAAATACTACCTGTACTTCAAGTAGGAGGAATGCAGCATGTGCCAGAAGCCTCGGCAGTAGTGAAATAAAGCAGCTGCCAACCCAAGATTCCATATCCAGTGAAAATAGTTCTCAAAAGGGAAGGTCAAAGGGGTATGCTTTCTGACCAACTAAACCAACTAATTTGTCACCAGAAGGCCTGCATTAGAAACAAAACAAAACAAAACTTATAAAAACCGATATTCTGAAAAGAAATCTTCAATCAGAAGGAAAATCATTTCAGGCAGAAAAGCAGAAATTTAAAAAGGGCATATTTGTGTATAAATATAAATGAATAGTGACTATATAAAACATTAATTGAAATATCTTCGGGGGACACCAAGGTGGCTCAGTTGGTTAAGCATTGGACTCATTTTTGGCTCAGGTCGAGATCTCAGGGTGGGGAGGTCCAGCCCCAGGATAGGCTCCCTGCTCAGCAAGGAGTCTGCTCGAGATTCTCTCCCTCTGCCTCTCCCCGGACCCTGCCCTCTCAGAAAAAAAAAGGAAATGTTTTGTAAATTTTGTGTATGACAAAATATATACAACAAAAACAAGTATGTGCAACAAATATGCATGTGATAATACAGAAGCTACATGAGGGGGTAAATTTTTTTTTAAAGTTTTCAGTTTCTTCAAAACACATTATATAATTAAAAGGAAAAAAATTACAATTCCAAAATCAAATCTGGAGATTTTTAAGAATTATTTTTTTATTTTAGAGAGAAACAGGGATGGTGGGAGGGGGGTGAAGGGAGAGAATCCTCAAGCAGCCTCCCTGCTGAGTGCAGAGACTGATGTGGAGCTCCATCTCACAACTCTGAGATCATGACCTAAGCTGAAATCAAAAGCGCAACACTTAACCAGCTGAACTACTCAGGTGCCCCAGATTTGGAGATTTTCAATTACTCTCTCAGCAACTGATAGAATAACTCGAGAAAAGATTAGTAACGACAACGTTGATCCACCCCATGCTACCAACCACATTGACCCTAACTAATATTTACATACCACTACTACACCCAACAACTACAAAACAAGAAAATTTTTTAAAAAGTGCAAGGGGTAGAAAGATAGATCAGATATTGGCCAATAAAATGATTTACAATAAATTTTTAAGAGATTGAATCATTGTGGGCTTTTTTTTTTCCTGAGAGAAGGAAAGAATCTATCAGTAACAATAATATAACTAGGAAATCACAAAATATTTGGAAATTAATTAACATATTTCTAAATAATCCATTGTGAAAGAAGAAATCACAAGAGTAACTAGAATATATTTTGAACAGAATGATAAAGAAAACCCAGCCTATTAACTTTGGTGGATACAGCTGAAGCAGTGCTTAGAGAAAAATGTATAGACTTAGATGCCTATATTATAAAAGAAGAGAGGGGGGCGCCTGGGTGGCTCAGTGGGTTAAAGCCTCTGCCTTTGGCTCAGGTCATGGTCCCGGGGTCCTGGAATCAGGCCTCGAATTGGGCGGGCTCTCTGGTCAGCAGGGAGCCTACTTCCCTCTTTCTCTCTGCCTATCTGTCTGCTTGTGATCTCTGTCTGTCAAATAAATAAATAAAACCTTAAAAAAAAAAAAAAAAAGAAGAGAGGAAGAAAATCAACCAACTTCCATATTAAGAAGCCAGAAAATGGGTGCCTGAGTGGCTCAGTCATTTAAGTATCTGATTCTTGGTTTCAGCTCAGTTCATGATCTCATAGGTGCAAAGATGGAGCCCGGCATCTGGCTCTATGCTTACCTGGCAGGGAGCCTGCTTGAGGATTCTCTCTTTGCCCCTCCCCCATGAGCTTACATTCTCTCTCTCTCTCTAAAATAAATAAATCTTACAAAAAAAAGAAGCCAACAAAGAAGAGCAGAATAAATGCAAATAGCTAAAAGAAAATAATAAGAATAAAAAGCCAATGAAATAGAAAGTCAATAATACATTTTAAAAAGAGCAACAAAATTGATTCATCTCTAGCTAGACTGTTCAAGAATAAGTGAATAAGGGGCGCCTGGGTGGCTCAGTGGGTTAAGGTCTCTGCCTTCGGCTCGGGTCATGATCCCAGGGTCGTGGGATCGAGCCCCGCATCAGGCTCTCTGCTCTGCGGACAGCCTGCTTCCTCCTCTCTCTCTCTGCTTCTCTGCCTACTTGTGATCTCTGTCTATCAAATAAATAAATAAAATCTTTAAAAAAAATAAGTGAATGAACACAGAAATGTAAACTTGATTTAACATTAAAAAATCAGACAATTTAACTTACATTATTACTAGAATCAGGAAGAAAAACCATATGACTATCTAAATAAAGATAGATAAAGCATTTGACAAAATCTAATATCCATTTATGATAAAAACTCTCAGGAACAAAGAATAGAAAAGGACTTCAATCCAATAAACAGAAGCTACAAAACCCTACAACTAACATAGTACTTAACAGTGAAATAGTGAACTCCTATCCTTTGAACAGTGAAATAGTGAACTCCTATCCTTTGAACAGTGAAATAGTGAACTCCTATGAGTTCATGCTCATCACTTCTATTCAAAGATGTACTGTCATTGAGTAAGTGATTCATTTGTACACACTGACGACCATCTCATACACTGCATGTTAGCTCTTCTTATTCTTTTTATGGTAGTCTTTGGCTCTTGCTGTATGCATTTGTGAAAGGGTATCATTTTACTTGTTTTATTGGTCTTAACCTGCCTGATTAAATGAGGACCGTCAGCAAAGAGGGACCATGCCACAGAAAGTATACTTCTCATCCCAGCCAACATCTTTTTTTTTTTTTAAAGATTTTATTTATTTATTTGACACAGAGAGAAAGGTCACAAGTAGGCAGAGCAGCAGGCAGAGACAGAGAGGGAAGCAGGCTCCCTGCCGAGCAGGGAGCCCGATGCAGGGCTCGATCCCAGGACCCTGAGATCATGACCCGAGCCGAAGGCAGAGGCTTAACCCACTGAGCCACCCAGGATCCCCCCCAGCCAACATCTTAACCAACCTAGAGATAAAGACTGGCAAAGAAAGGGTGCTTTAGATTCTCACTGAAGGCTACTGTAGGAAAAGCAACTGCATGTGCAAAAAATGGGTGGTAAGTTTGACTGTTTCCATTTATAGACAGCAAGTATTTGTGAGGTATGAGGTTAATTCTGTTTGTATCTCTGCTGGGCTGGCTAAAAGTGTTTATTTTAGAAAAGAAGAAAAATGTTACAGCACTGTAGGTACAAGAAACATAACACGTTTCCATTGTAATGGCTTCTTTTAACAGAACTATTTATTTACCTGCCTACGTTAAGTCCAGAGCAAATTAAGAATTATAAGGCAATGCCTACCTGTAATTCCCCTTAGAAGTGATACTGTCACACCAAACGATGGTGAGGGTCTGCCACATGTTATGAGAAGAGGAAACGAATGTCAGATCCAGCTGCTGAGTTGTCTGGGGGCTTCCTATTTACCAGGTCTAGGATTCGAGTTACAAAAAATAACAGGATTTTTAAAAAAGTGTTTCCTTTCATAAATTTTTATGGGAGGAACCTGTGAACAGTCAAGGACTATTTTCAGATGAAAGTTATGTTGTGGGCTGCAGAGTAATAGCAACGTGTTTGGCTCTTCTGTGTCCATTCTTTTCCCTGCAACCCTGATAACAGAAAAGATTTATACCTGGTATTCAGGTGGCTTGATGAATCTATTTTTACCCTCACAGACATTTTGCCATTGATGTAGTTCAAACTGGAAGCCAAGATTTGGGAAGCCATTTACAAAAGGTTAAGTGTTTGTTGGCATTTGGTTGCAAACCTGGGTTTCTCTTTTGTTTCATTCAAAATGTTTCAAGTGAACGGCCCTCAGGTGTTCTAAGATCTTTGTTTAGTTTTCCTTAGAAATAAATGCACCAAACTAGGAAGAGGGACCCAGGAAACACCTCCTTCCTCCTCCCTACCTTTCACTCTTCTCCAGCTCTCTCCTGCTACTTCAGCCTCTGCTTTCCCATATACGGACTCAGGGGACCTGTCCTCTAATAACAAAAATGACTTGTCACCTTCAATGGCATCAAGAATGACAAAGAAAAACAAGAAGGAGGGCAGAGAAAAGGAATAGGGCCTTTCCAGAAATGGAGCTCATTCTTCATCCACCCCTAAAAGCAAATCCAGAAACTGAATCACTATTTCACTCCTAGGATAGAATTCTGGTAATATTTTCTTTTAAATATGACCCTGATTGGAAAAAAAAAAAAGAATAAGTTTTCATAAATACCACCAAAGTTTTGGGTCAATTTAGAGATGGCTGAGTAGCCTTTTTTAACAAACTGATTAGCCAGGTTGGAAGGGAGAAGAGGGAAAGACAATTTATTGTGGGTTTAAAAGAACACAGTGAATGAGTTAGAACTGGGTTATGCTGTTCGTAATAATAACAATGAAAATTTATTTATCAGTTACTATGTGCAACCTCAGTGTTAAGTGTTTCCATTGGAGGAAGTAAGATTGGGAGGCTGATATAACTTGCTCAAGGTCATGCAGCTAGTAAAGATAAAATAAACCCAGTATTTCCTGACTACACTGCCCATATTCTTAAAGCTCAAATACAACTTAATACTGCCTCTCTTGAAGCAGAACAAAGTGGGGACACTGTTCCCGTTGGAAACAATATAACCAATGATAAAGAGGAAATGACAAATATATTGTACACAGAAGACTGCACACATTTGTCTGTTTAAAAAGTAATTACCTACTGGAGTGTTATGGAGCCCAAATTGCAATTTTCTTGTGACATTCTTTTTAAGTGCTCTCACAGCCTGAAAATGTTTGAAAATGTTCCGTACAGTGGAAAAGTTTAAAAATTAAACTTTAAAAAGAAAAAATTTAAAAATTGACCTGAAAGTGGCCTGCAAAACTCGCCATCCTACAAACTTCCCCAAACTGTATTTCCTCCGCTACAGAAGAACTACTTTCTTTTGGGGGCAGAGCTTGTCTTATGACATTAGACTGGTATTCTCCTACTAACCAATTATTACCTGTTGTTCATTCACATGCTATTTAAGAAAGACATTATTAATTTGGATGTAAAGAAAATTTGGAGAGGAGCTAATTTGTCATCTAAATTGAGTTTTTAGATAATAAATTCTAGGCTATGGTATATCCAAATTAAAATACCCTAAGGACTGCTGGGATTGTAGGAAGAGACCATGAATGACAGATTCGTAATGAAGATTTATGTTTGAGAATCAGAGAATAACAGCATTTCATTGCTTGAAGGGATCTTAGGCAGCATCTGATACAAAATTCTCAATTTACAGATTAGGAAATTGAACCTTAAAAGCTTAAATAACATGCAATTTAGTGTAAGAGAACTGGCTCCAAATCTTTTGACCATTAACTGAGTTCAATACTCCTGTCATGCCATCAACCTATTATCAGCATAGAGAAGGTCACTAAGACTTATGAACAAAGTGAATCAAAGGGGAGTCGGAAAAAATGAATTCAGAGAATTCACTTGGGGAAAGAATGCTGATCCGAGAGTTTGGGGGAATATTTATAATTAAGTTATGTGTGGAGAAGGAAGAGCAGCATATGCAGAAGGCTGGTGATTAGGGAGTTGGAAGGGAGACAGGACAATTATTTTCCCAGAAATTAATCCTGAAATGTTATGAAGTTTTTCTCATATTGTGTTATCTAGGAGCACAGAAGTGACCTGTCAATTAAGAGTATTGAGAATGTAAGTTTTAAAAGGACAAAGAATGTTTTTGTGAATTTTGTTCACCATGTGTCCCAAGCACATCGCAGACCCTCAATAAATATTCATTGAATGAATAAAAATTGTCCATATGTGTCCATAATTGAATATGGGTTTTTTTGTTGTTGTTAAGACTCTTAAGTAATCAGGATTTTGGAAAAGGTAACTGGAGGCTTTACTATAGAATTAAGTTAGTTTCTACTTAGGTCAATGATTTTTTAAAAAATTGTAACTGGCACACTAACTTTGAAATCAACTTAGATTATCTGCAATTGTATTATTTGAGTTAGAAACTATTCTAAAATTAAACTAGAATAGTGAGAAAATAATTCCCTACTGGGTAATAATATAAATTGTATTAAAGAAGGAATATGCTATAAATATACATGGTATATTTTGTGTCTGTTAAATTATAGAGAATCTATTACTTGGATGCTTTCATATATAAGGAACTCTTCCTCCAGAGATTAAAATGACATCTGGATTGAAGAAAAGTACCCATATTATTAAGATACAATTTTCATGTCATGACTGTTTTGCAGGTTTTGGAGAAATATGCTATGCAAAAAAGATATAGTTATGACTAGCATACTTAATGTCAATAACACTAGGATTTTGAACATCTAGAGATGTCATCACATTTAATGAAGTATTTGTCCTCTTAGGTTGGTTGAGTTTTAAGGATATGGAAGCATAGGCATGGATAATTAAAGAAAACAGACATGTATAAAGGGCAAAATTAGTTCACTTATATATAATTCAAAATTGTGTACATCATCTTCATAAATGCTTATTTCTTTCTGTATTCCTTCTCTTTTTTATGATTTATTTATTTATTTGAAAGAGAGAGTGAGAGAGCACAAGCAGAGAGAGTAGGAGTGGGAGAATTAGGCTCACTGAGCAGGGAGCCCAGTGTGGGGCTAGATCCCGGAAGCCTGGGATTATGACCTGAGCCAAAGCCAGATGCTTAAATGACTGAACCATCCAGGCACCCTTCCTTCTCTTTTCTTAATCAAAGTTTCCCCTTTTATTTAAAAATCAGAATTTTGAATGCTTGGAAAGTACAAGGATATCCTGTGAATGCTTTTTGTCTTAATTCATATAATGTTCACAATAAAATTAAAAACCAGTTCCCATTACTGTCCTTACATATGAAGAAAGTGAGGTTGAGGGGAGTTAAGTAACTTGCTCAAGTTTACACAACTAGTAAATGAAATAGCTGAGATTTAACCCAAGAAATCTCTCTCCAAAGATCACATTCTGAGCTCCTATCTTATGTTGCCCATTTGTAGAATAGTCATTCCCATTAGTCCCTACCCATTTGGGGTTTACCCTACTTGGGATTTGTTAATCTTCTCAGATCTGTGGGTTTCTATATATGTTTATTTTTGTCAAACTTGGTTATTAATTGTTATTATTTTTATTATTATATGTTTGCTTGCTGTCCATTTCTCTCTTCTCTTGTCCTGGGATTCCTATACACACACACACACACACATACACACATGCATACATATATTATGGAGTTTGTTAATATTCCACAGGTCACAGGGCTTGGTCCCTTTTTTCCTTTTTGTATTTTAGTTTGAATAGTTTCTAGAATAGTTTCTAATAATTTAACTGTCCTTAAGTCCACGAACCCATTCTTTTCCATTGTCCAATCTGCTCTTATATTCATCCATGAATTTTTCATCACAGACATTGTTTTTTAGTTCTAGAATTAGTTCAAAAATTTCCATCCTGTTTTTATAATTTCATTTATCTCTTCTGATTTCTCATAAATTCACTCATGCTTTTACTTTAATGGCTGTATTAATGTCCTTGTCTGCTAACTCCAATATTTTTATTATCTTGTGGTCTTGGAGAAAAGACAGAGGAATAACTTTATTCAAAGCCAAGAGACTGGATGTTTGTGTGTTCAGGGAGTAGTCAGAATGGAGAGTTGAATAGTCCATGTACACAGTGAATTTGTATATAGCCATGAAAATAAATGATCTATGTCTAAACACAACAGCATGGACAAATTCTGAGTTGACTACTGAATAATAAAAGCAAGCCATTGAGGCCTTCTTACAGTATTATACCTTTTTAATGAAATGAGGAACAGGTAACATTAAATGGTATATTGCCAAATACACATACACTCTCTCTCTCAAAACTAAGAGAATGAGAAACATTCGGTATAGTATTTACCACTTGGAGGGAGTTGGGGGAGAAGAAAATAGGTAGATGCTAAGGGTTACATTTGATTATTGGTTTGGCTAGTGGTTTTATGGATATTTATATATTATAAAGACTTAAATACATAACAATAATAAAGATAATAATAAATTATAAAGATGATGTAATAAAGTAGGTTCACTCTACTAATGACAATGATATGTTGTGAGCAAAGATTTATGATTATATATCAGGCAATTTTGTGTCTCTAAGGGACATACCAAAAATTTAAAATAAAATAGGAACAGACAATGGGAAATAATGCTGGAAAGGTAGGAGATATCAACTCATTGTTTTCTCTGCCCCCTTCTTGTCCTTGGAACTCACCACTAACTTCATTTCCAAATATTAGGAAACAGATTGCATCTTCAATTGAATTTTGTGGTCCATCCATTCTCCAGCAGATAGTACCCCAATGACACTGGCATCCCAGTACTCCTTGAAGGGCTTCCACTTAACGAGCTACCTGTATCTGGGACCTAGGAGGTAGTCAGAACCACAGGACCCCTCGATTACCTGCTACACCTAAAATCTTCAGCTCGCTGGGGTTACTCTGCACACATATGTAGTGTTTCCTTCTTCAGTTTTGTTTTCTGTGTTACCATCACCACTCTTTGTCTCACTCCTCCTACCTCCAAACAACCACACACACACACACACACACACACACACACACACACACTCAGGCTACTTCCTTGGTCATTGTTACTAAATTCTGATCATCCATCCATGGTATGCTTTCTCTTTTTTATGCTAGTCTGTGGCTCTGGATCTGGAACTTTGTTCCATTCTCAGGTTTGTGGCAAAGGTCCTGCCATTGTTTGACTCCTATGTCTACCCTGTTGTTAACTGCCTCAAATACAATGCTCTTTGACCTTACTCTCCACGGATTAACACACTCTTTTACATTCAACTCAGGTGTATCCTTCTCATGGGAGCCATCCCTACCTGGTATGACCGACTTCTTCACCCTCTAGCACTGGAAAACTGCAGCAAGGAAATTTCTTTGTATTTTTTTATTTGAAGATTCAATTTTTTAGTATGTGAGCATTCCCAAGTTGTCTTCCCAGTGGTGTGTATGTGTGTGTGTTTTCAATTCAAGTAGGGTTTTTTTCTTTGCCAACTTTTTTCTTGACGTTTTTGTGGGAATAATTGTGGCAAAAGGCAGAGACAGACAGAACTAGAAAGGCTGCAGAAAGGGTCAGTTCCTAGTTTGCTTTCGTGGTGAAGAATCCTTGTAATGGATTAAAAACAACAAAATTTGAAGCCAGAGAGAAAAGCCAAAAATCCTGGTTATAATGGGTTATAATGGTTATAATGGGTTATAATGGGGATGAATTTTTAAAGATTTAATAAAATAGACTGTAGAGGATTTGTAGAGAAAAGAGGAATTTTAGTGGACATGAGAGGAAATATTTTTGTAATGTTTTGCTATGGAATATAAATTGAATTTCTGGTAATGTTTTTTAAGAAGAGCATGTAAAGACTGGAATTACTTTTGAATTACGGTCAACTGCTTGACTTAAAAAAAGTATTACTCTGCAAGTGTCCTGGATTTTTTTGGTATGCTCTGTTTAAAATCACTTTTGAGGGACGCCTGGGTGGCTCAGTTGGTTAAGCGGCTGCCTTCGGCTCAGGTCATGATCCCAGCGTCCTGGGATTGAGTCCCACATCGGGCTCCTTGCTCGACAGGGAGCCTGCTTCTCCCTCTGCCTCTGCCTGCCTCTCTGTCTGCCTGTGTTCTCTCTCTCTCTCTCTAATAAAAAAAATAATAATAATAAAATAAAATAAAATAAAATCACTTTTGGTCTTGTGATGCTGGCTAACTCTAGAGCTTTGGGCATGGACTGTATACCCCCAACACATATATACCCAATAATCTTTTTGAGCATACAAGTAAATTGTGTTGAAATTTAAGTTCAAGGAGGAACATGGATTTTGTTTTGGGTGCAGTGGAGAGGCAACAAGGGCTTTTATTCTTTTTCCTTTTTTTTTTTTAAATGAGACAAATATTTGGATTAGATTTCTTTTAGAATTGATAACTATGGAAACAACGTAGAGGAAATGAGAGGAGAGTGGAGGGAGGGAGACCTCTCATGAGGCTATAACAATGCACAATGAAAAAGTTATATGGGTTGAACTGGAATCCATGAGAATGAAAATAAGCAAATGAACAGAAGAATCATTGTGTAGGCAGCGTTTTGAGGGCTGACATCAATTTGTAGGTATCCTCAGGAAGCCTATACTTGATCTTTACCTCTGCTACACCATGAGAGAATCTCTTGTGCTTATTTAGAATTAAGTCAATGGCTATAGGGCTAGAAGAGGTCACGAGTTAAAGAAGTAGACAGTAACACTTGTATGGTAAGTCTTAAAAATCAGAATGATGAAGTGGTTATTAATTGGGAAGAGAAACATAAACGGAAGGAGGATAGATAAGATAATTATGTATAATAATGTGTTCTATTTGAAACAGTTTGATTTCTGTGCTTTGTACGACAACCATGCAAGATGTAGAGGATATCTAGTTTGGAGCTTAAAAGAGGTTACAAGGCTTGAGACGATTTAGTTGAGAATTATCGCCACGAAGTTAACCATGAAAATTATTAAAATGGTATCTTTGATGGGATAAATCGTAGGGAGAAACATGACAGTGCTAAGGTGTGAACTTTGGGGAGCATTTGTATTTAAATGTTGGATAAAAATAAGTCAGAAAAGTGGAGTCAGGAGAAATTAGAGAGGAACTGGGCCACTACAGATTGAAAGGATGCTAAGGGAGGAAAAAATTTTAAGGAGAAAATAGCCCATAATGAGACATCACCTAGAGACAACAGTGGTGACCAGAATGAGACTTAAGAAAGGTCCACTTAATTTAACACATTTATGAACCCTAATAAAGAAGATTGATTCCAGATGGGGACAGTGCCCATATTATAGGAGCCAAGATATAGAAAGGGAGAGAGAAGTGGAGGCAACAAATAATAATGCTCTTTTGAGAAATTCTGCAGTACAAGAAAGAAGCTAGCTAGCTTGGGGAGGAAGAGGAGTTAAAGAGGTAGTTTTGAAGCTCTTTGTAGTTTGAGACATAGAAAGAGAGAATTTCAATTTGTAAGGAAATGGAACAGACTGAGACAGTGAAGTCCTGGAGAAGTCAGGGAAGGCTGTAGGTTCCCATGGGAACAGAGCTCTTCAGTGTGTAAATCCTTCTCAAGAAATAACATTTGAGGAGGAGAGAAAAGAGTCATATCAGATGGCCTCAATCAATGACTGTAGGTGTTCTGATTATCTGCCAAGAGAAGGATTCTGGTAATGGTTTAGCATTTTACAATGAATAGAAATTCAGATTTTCTCTAATTGTATGTTTCTTGAATAGTTTGGAGGATGTTAGCTTATCTTTGAAATTCTTTCAGTTTCTTTGGAGAGTAGAGATGTCATAAAGATAGAATATTACACTTTATTTTACTCCCCAAATGGATTTATAGCCTTTTCTCATCTTGGAAACTCGAAGCTATTCACTTTGAATCTGTATATTATGCAATAGCCATTGGAATCAAATTGTCCTCTCCAAGAGGCAATTAGCCTTTCATGTTTATGTTCTGCTTATGACATTTTAGAGTGAGTTTTCTGTAGCAGCCTTGGGTGAGTACATGTGCAGGCAGGAGCAGGAGCAGCTCCAGGCCACACTGCCAGCAAACTGTTTCCTCCCAAAATGTCAATGCATCTAGCAATCATGTCTCCTCATACATCATTGTAAAAGGACAATTCTCTGTGGATCAGATCAAAGACAGATGATATTATTCTAGACAAATAGTCTAGATTACAATAGTTAGTGAACCCCTAGGAGTGTTACATATCTAAGTGAATTATATTTATTTTTTTACATTGAATAACTCCAACTAAGGAAATCTTTTAATTTTTTTTTTAATTTATTTGTCAGAGAGAGAGAGAGAGAGAGCAAGCACACGCAGACAGAGTGGTAGGCAGAGGCAGAGGACCCAGGCGTCCCTAAGGAAATCTTTTAAAGTAAGGCTGTACTATCACTCTTAAAAATGTCTATGTCTGGGGTGCCTGGGTGGCTCAGTTGGTTAAGTGTCTGTCTGCCTTCAGCTCAGGTCCTGATCTCAGGGTCCTGGGACTAAGCCTCAGGTTGGGTTCCCTGCTAAGCGTCTGCTCAGAGTCTGCTTCTCCCTCTGCTCTGCCCCATGCTCTCTTATGCTTTCTCTTTCTCTCAAATAAATAAATAAAATCCTTTTAAAAAAAGTTTATGCCTTTTACTCTGTGTAGGGAGTGGGTTTCTGAATAGTCCTGGCATTTGGATTAGAGCTCTGAGCATCCTCAATGCACTGGTCAAAATCTGAATGAGTTCTGGTCTAACATAAAGGCTGTATCTTGTGTGGTAAATGAGATAGGATTCACTTAAGCTGTGATTGATGAAACAAACAATAATAACAAAACAGTGGTTTAAAGAGGATAGAGGTTTATTTCTCTCTCAGTCAAAACTCTAGAGGTCTGTAAATCATAGTTAACATGACAGCTTTTGCTCTGTGAAATTCTCCAGGATCTAGGCTCTGTCCAACTCAAGTGTGATCTTTGTTCATAATCCAATAAGGCAGAGTTGATATTCCAAGCAGTATGATAGAAAAAGGCATAAGTTTAAAAAAAAAAAATAGGCAAGAGATATTCAGTAGAGTCCCCCAAATTTGCTGCAGAGAACTTCTGCCAGAATTTAGTCATGTTGTCAGACTTTAGTTACATGGCCACACCTACCTATAAAATAGACTAAGAAATATTGTTCTTCTCCAGATCTTAAATGCTCAACGAAAATTTGAAGTCTGTATTACTGAACATAGCAAGGAATCTTGGCCACTGTGGTATCTGCTATTTGCTCTGGAAGGGAATATTTATAAGTATGGTTAATAAGGAGGCCACCGAATGGATGATATAAAGAGACGGAAGAAGTCTAACCAGGAAACAAATGAACACTAGCTCTATGTTCAAAGCGGAACTGAGAGTTCTTCACCATCCCTCTCTAAAAACAAATTGGTTAACACCCACTTTGGTGCCATCCTCACTTTTACTCATGTGTGTGGTCTCAAGATTCTAAGTATGATCACCAGTGCTTCAAAAGGACAGTCAGGGTTGCCTACTTCCTGTTGGATAGTGAGTCAGCTACTGAGGGAGGTGTCGAATACTGGCTCCAGAGTGACAACCTTATGTATGCTATGTAGTTGTTAAGTTGAAAACATATGTTCTACATATATTCATTTAATATAATATAGAAGTTAATATAGTAAGCTTAGCAGTTCACTTGGTAGTTAAGCTGAGATTATGAACAAAAAGCATTATGTCCTAGAGATTGATAATTTTTTATATTCTAGAATCTTTTATCCTTAAATATATTTTGAAAGTTGTGACTCAAAGTAAAATGATAAGTATTAAACCAATATTAAATAATTAGATTCTATTAATTATACATGGAAAATTTGGGTCAGGGAAAGAACTTATGGTATTCACTACATTTCCTCCGTGTTATTTCACTACCCCTCAATCATAGTCCCCTATCATCCTAAAGGTAATGAGTCAGTTGATATTTACCAATTTGTGTGAAATACATTACAGTTATAAAGACCTAAGAAATCTTAAAACCGTATCATTAAGCATTTTTTTCTTCCATCCTTATAGTTCTCAGTCCTGACAATTATCTCTGCAATTGACAAGCAAGAAACAGATGAGTTGCTGAGTTTCATCTTTATAAGGGTGAGGAGGAGTGGAAATCTATCGTACTTGTCTTGCCATTGATTATTTTTCCGATCCTGCTTGGCAGCCTGCTTAACCAAGCTGACAAGTACTTCTCATCGTATCTAGTGGCAAAGAGCAATAAGAAAAGGATCCATGACATAGTGAGCCTGCCTTTCGTCCTTCTTTCCTTTCTCCTCTCCTTCCTTTTCTTCCCTTCCCCTCTGCACGGCACTCAAGCTAAATGAAAGGGAATGCATTCGCATGGTAGCCAATCAGACTTTGCAGCATAGAGATATGTCTGAATTAAAATTGAGATCTGAGTCTTTAAGTTCTGGATCTGTTAAAAAATGTTTTCATTGATTGCCTAATCAACTGAAGAGTCAGATAATAAAAAAGAGACAGAAAAAAAAAAAAAAGAAACACTAACATAGAGAAGAAAATAATAGTTTTTTCTTTTATTCCAAAGAGATAGTCAGCTCCCCACAATGATAGTACTTTATAAAACTTTGATAGTGTATTTTATCAGTAAAAAATGTTTGAGCTTTCATATCCAAAATATGTACATTTATTAGTTTATTGATGATATATTTTGGCATTATTTTTTAAAAATTGATATTTTAAGGGATTATATGCAAAATAAACATGAATGTATCTTTTCCTATCATCTTCCCACTCTTCAATTGGCCTCCTTCTCTCCTTTTGCCAACCTCACTTCAGACATCGTGAATATAATGCATTTGATTGAAGACAAGCACTGCAGAATCTTGAATTTCCCAACTGCCAACCTCTAAACAGTGAATCAACTAGCTGATTGTTTTTTCTGAATCTCATGAGACTGTATAATTGAGTGCCTGATAACCTGCCCACAGATTTTCAGAACTCAACTGAGTAATTTGGGATAGCAGTGGTTAACTAGAATGTGGTTCTTCAATTATTGTGAGGCAACAGGAAGTTTGGGTGGTGGCATTTGTCTCCTAGGGTGGAGGATGGCGGATTAAGATCCTATAAAGTTCTGTATGTGATCAACTTATCTGGAAGAATGAATTATCCTGGAGTTAAGAAAAGCTCCCAAGTGAAATTCAATTATGATCTCTATGCATTCTTCTTCACAGTGGGACTACCTGCACACAGAGTATTTAGAAAAACACTGATGTGACTCACTCTCTCTAATTAAATCCCATACACATTTATCGTCACCTTCCATGTTTTAGGAACTGCATTAGATGCTATGGGATAACGCATAATTGATTAAGTCACTATAACATCTGACTTCATAAGGAATAATGAAATTGGATATGAACATAAAATACCAAAAAATATGATACAGTCATGAATAAGGTTCAAAAGAAGCAGATAGAAAATGATTAGCTTCATGGAAAGATATTTAAATAAAGTAGCATCTGATCTTGACTTTGAAGATTGCAGATTGTAAGAACAATATAAGGGAAAACACAGAGATATAATATGACACAGTTTTGGCTTGGCCAGAATATTTATCTAACAGAGTTTCCATTTTCCTATGTTTAAAATGAGTCATTTTGGCTTTATGGTCTTAATTTAACAAATCTACCTGTATACCCACTGCATTTTAGAGGAAATAACAATGAACAAAACATGGCACATTCCCTTAAGGGGCTTTCAATCTATTAGAGGAAAAGGACAAGTAGACAAATAACATAAAGCAGTCCTTATAAAAATTCGTTATCCTAGAGAGTCAACAAGGAGAAGTGAAAGGACCACCTAGCAACAGGGAAGACATATGGGATTAGGTCAGAATTACCTTAGAATCATTGATGATGAAAAGGACTACAACTAACATTTTTTGAGGAATTTTACATACTAGCCTTACATGCTTTACTCATAATACCTAATTCCCACAAAAAGCCTATGGGTTTAATATTGTTGTTGGTTATGATTATTATTATTATTCCATTTTATGTGAGAAGAAATTGAACCTGGGACAGGTTAGGTGACACGACCAGGTCACAAGGCAGTTAGAACCAAAGGTGATGTTTCATTGCAGACCAGCCAATGCTAGACTATAAGATCTGAATCACACTCTGTGACCTATTTCATCATGTTCCATAGCTGTGATTATGGGGACAAGTCAGGGCTGAAAACAGCAAGATAGCAGGGCTGATGAGGCATCCACATCAGAGAAGGTTGCAGTTAGTAAACATCCAGCCACAAGAACTAGGATGAAGGCACAGGACATTAGATCCCCATAGATTAGGGAAAGCTGGAGAAGCAGGTAAGAATCTAAGGTGGGGATATAGGGTTTACAAAAGGAACCAGGAACCCATTTACTAAAACCAGAGCTTAATGCAAGAATGAACAACTAGGAGAAAGCACGAACTCAAGTCCTAGAAAAGGATACAATATCAGAGAAGCAGCAAAGGTGAGCTTGTGGTACAGGAAGGTTGCTGTTGTGCCTGTAAGTAGTGCCTTGATGGTAGATTGAACCTATAGCCTGGAATAGATTATATTCCATGGGTGACAATAGGGTATGTTGGCTAACAACACTTGCTTCAAGATGGACATACCTGTTTTGGAAGGCTATTTACACTACTTTCTAGTTGTAAGTAATTACTTCATTTCTTTGATTCTCAGTTTTGCTATCTGAAAAATGGATAGAATGATATCCACACTACCCAAGTTACTGTACTAAATTACATAACATATATAAAGCATCTACTATGGAACTTGGCACAAAGTTAGTGTATTGGTAAAAATTACTTTTGGCAGAAAGTGACAGAAAACCCAAGATAATAATAGCTTAAATATGACAGAAATTATTTTTTTCTCCATGTGCACTTGAAAATAATGTGTATTCTGCTATTTTAGGATGAATGTTCTCAAATATATGTGGTAAATCCATCTGATTCAGTGTGTCATTCAAAGCCATTGTTTCCTTGTTGGTTTTCTGTTTGGATGGTCTATCCATTGATGTAAATGGAGTGAAAGTCCCCTACTATTATTGTATTACTGTTGACTAGTTCCTTTATGTTTCTTATTAACTGTTTTATGTAGTTGTGTGCTCTCATATTGGATACACAAATATTTACAATTGTTATCTTTCCTGTTGGATTGTTCCCTTCATTATTATATAGTGTCCTTCTTTGTCTCCTGCTACAGTCTTTGTTTTAAAGTCTATTTTGTCCAATATAAGTATCGCTACTCCTATCCATTTGCATGACAGATGTTTCTCTATCCTCTCATTTTGAATCTGCAGGTATCTTTAGGGCTGAAATGAGCCTCTTGTAGGCAGCATAGGTCTTATTTTTTTTTAATCTATTCTGTCACCCTATATCTTTTGGTTGTAATGTTTAGTACATACACATTCAGAGTAATTCTTGATATATATGTATTTATTGCTATTTTGTTATATGTCTTATAGTTATTTGTAGTTTTTCTCTGGATATTCTCCAGAATAGATCACATAATAAGCCACTAAACAAGTTTCAAAAAATTAGAAAAGATGGAAATCATACCATGCATCTTTTCAGACTACTATGCCATGAAACTAAAAATCAACCACAAGAAAAAATCTGGAAAGAGTGCAAATACATGAAAGTTAAATAACATGCTATAGAACAATGAATAAGACAACCCAGGAAATCAAAGAAATAAAAAATTACATGCTAGCAACTGAAAATGAAAATGCAAGTGTCCAAAATCTTTGAGATGTAGCAAGAGCAGGTATAGCAATAGTTCTATTTAAAGAAGCAAGAAAAATCTCAAATAAACAACCTAACCTTATACCTAAAGGAGCTAGAAAAGGAAGAACAAACAAACCCCCACATAAGCAGAAGGAAGGAAATAATAAAGAGTAGAGCAGAAATAAATGATGTAGAAACTAAAAACAAACAAACAAAAAACAGAAAAGAACAACAGAGCAATGAAACCATAAGCTGACTCTTTGAAAAGATCAACAAAATTTGATAAAACTCTAGCCAGACTCATAAAAAAAGAGAGAGCAAAAAGAAAGAGGGCTCAAATAAACAAAATCATAAATGAAAGTGATGAAATAATAACCAACATCACAGAAACACAAACAATTGTAAGAGAACATTATGAAAAACTATACGCCAACAAACTGGACAATTTAGAAGAAATAGATAAATTCCTACAAACACAAAACCTCCCAAAACTGAAGCAGGAAGAAATAGAAAATGTGAACAGAGCAATTACCAGCAAAGAAATTGAATCAGTAACCAAAAAACTACCTATGAACAAAATTCCAGGACAAGATGGCCCCCCAGGCAAATTCTACCAAACATTTAAGGAGAGTTAATATCTATTTTTCTCTAATATTTCAAAAAAAATAGAAGAAGGAGGAAAACTTCCAAATTCATTCTATGAGGCCAGCATTACCCTGATACCAATACCAAATAAAGACACCACAAGAAAAGAGAACTACAGACCAATTTCTCTGATGAATGTGGATGTAAAATCCTCAACAAAATACTAGCAAAGTGAATTCAACAATACTTTAAAAAAATCTTTCACCACAATCAAATCGGATTTATTTGGGGATGCAAGCATGGTTCAATATTTGCAAATCAACCAATGTGATACCTAAAAGAAAAAAGATAAAAAGCTATAGGATTATTTTAATAGATGCATAAAAGTCATTTGACACAGTATAACATGATAAAAACCCTCCACAAAGTAGGATTAGAGGGAACATAACTCAACATAATAAAGACCATATATAAAAAACTCACAGGTAACATCATGCTCAGTGGTGGGGGGAAACAGAGCTTTACCTACAAGGTCAGGAATGAGAAGGGATATCTACTCTCACCACTTTTATTCAACACAATACTGGAAGTCTGAGCCACAGCAATTAGACTATAAAAAGAAATGAAAGGCATCCAAAATGGTAAGGAAGCAGTAAAACTTTCACTCTTTGCAGATGACATGATACTATATAAAGAAAACCTGAAAGACTCATCAAAAACTAGAAAAGGTAAATGAATTTAGTAACATCATAGGATACAAAAATCAATGTATAGAAATCTATATTGCATTTCTATACACTAATAATGAAGCAGGAGAAAGAGAAATTAAAACAATTCCACTTACTATTGCACCAAAAATAATAAAATACCCAGGAATAAACTTAGCCCAAAAGGTGAAAAGCCTACTCTGAAAACTACAAAACACTGATGAAAGAAATTGAAAATGACAAAGAAAAGGAAAGATTCTTCGTGCTTTTGGACCAGAAGAACACATATTGTTGAAGTGTTTATACTACCTGAAGCAATTTACAGATTTAATGCAATCCCTACCAAAATATCAAGCATTTTTGCAGAAGTAGAACAAACAATCCTAACATTTGTATGGAACCACAAAAAACCCCAAAGAGCCAAAGAAATCTTGAAAAAGAAGAACAAAACTGAAGGTATCACAATTCCAGACTTCAATTTATATTCCAAAGCTGTAGTAATCAAAGCAGTATAGTACTGGCACAAAAACAGACACATGATCAGTGGAAAATAATAGAACACCCAGAAATGAACCCACAGTTATATGGTCCGTTAAACTTGACAAAGAAGGAAAGAATAGACAATGAGAAAAAGATAGTCTGTTCACTAAATGGTGTTGGGAAAACTGTACAGCTACATGCAAAGTCTCCCTGATATGAGGAAGTGGAGATGCAACGGGGGTGGGAGTTAAGGTGGTAGGAAAAGTAAAAATGAAACAGGATGGGATCAGGGGGGAGACAAACCAAAACAGACTCTTAATGTCATAAAACAAACTGAGGGGGGTGGGGGGGAAAGGGGTTGGGAGAGGGTGGTGGGGTTACATTATATGTTTAAATAAAGCTTAAATTTAAAAAAGCAAACAAACAAAAAAAAAAGAAGGAAATTGGACCACTTTATGTTACTATGCACAAAAATAAATTAGAAATGGATTAAGGACCTAAATGTGAGACATGAAACCATAAAAATTCTAGAAGAGAGCGCAAAGAGTAATTTCTCTGACACTGACCATGACATTGACCATGACATTTTCTAGATGTGTCTCTTGATGCAAGGAAATAAAAGCAAAACTGAGCCATCGGGACTACATCAAAATAAAAAGTTTTTGCACAGTGAAGGAAAAAATCAACAAAATTAAAAGACAACCAATGGAACGGGAGAAGGTATTTGCAAATGACTTATCTGATAAAGGGTTAGTATCCAAAATATATAAAAAAACAATACAACTGAACATCCCAAAACCAAATAATATAATTAAAAATGGGCAGCACACATGAACAAACATCTCTCCAAAGAAGACATACAGATGGCCAACAAATATCTGGAAAGACTCAACATCGCTCATCATCAGGGAAATGCAAATCCAAACTACAATGAGATGTCTTCTCACACCAGTCAAAATGGCTAAAATCAAAAACACAAGCAATAACAAGTGTTGACAAAGATATGGAGAAAAAGGAATCCTTGTGCACTGTTGGGAATGCAAACTGGTGCAGCCACTGTAGAAAGTAGAATAATCATGCTACTGGCTATACTACTGGATATGTGTGTCCATGTGTACATAATAGACCATTATTTAGTCATAAAAAATAATGAGGGGTGCCTGGGTGGCTCAGTGGGTTAAAGCCTCTGCCTTCGGCTCAGGTCATGATCCCAGGGTCCTGGGATTGAGCACCACATCGGGCTCTCTGCTTGGCTGGGAGCCTGCTTACCCCTCACCCCCCCACCCCTGCCTGCCTCTCTGCCTACTTGTGATCTCTGTCTGTCAAATAAATAAAATCTTTAAAAAAAACTATTTAAAAAATAATTTTAATCTTGCCATTTGCAAGGACATGAATGGAGCTAGAGAGTATAATGCTAAATGAAATAAGTCAGAGAAAGACAAATGACATATGATTTCACTCATATGTGGAATTTAAGAAACAAAACAAACAAGCAAATGGAAAAAAAGAAAGAGACAAATGAAGAAACAGACTTTTAACTGTAAAGAACAAACTGATGATTCCCAGAGGGCAAGCGGGTGGGGGATGGGTAAAATAGATGGTGGCAATTAAAGAGTACCGTTCTCATGATAAGCATTGAATAATGTATAGAATTGTTGAATCACTATATTGTACACCCGAAACTAATATAATACTGTATGTCAACTATACTGGGATTAAGTTTAAAGAAACTTAATAAAACAGAAATTCGTTTTTCTCCTCCATAAATGTAGACAAGCTCAGGATTGGTGTAGCAGCTCTAAAATCATCAAGGAGCCAAGTTCCTTTTACTTACTGCCCTGCTATGCTGAGCATATCTTGCAGTTTACGATTCAAGGTGTGTACTCCAGCTACAGCCATCAACCTTTGCATTCCAGCCAGCAGGAAGGAAGGTAAAGGCGCTTCTCAGATGTTATATATACCTTCTTTTCTTTTCCGTTTCCTTGCCCCAAATTAATTCAACTAGTGACAAGAGGCTGAAAAAATGTCTTTGGTCCAAGTGAACATGCCCCAAGCTGAATATAGGTGTTGTGCTCCTGCAGAAGAAGGAGAGGATGGGTATTGCCAAGTAGACAAGTAGAGTTTCTGGTACCTTTTGTAATGTTGTCACTGAAGACTCAGTAGAAGTCTTTTAGTAGTTTCAGTATTACACGAAGGAGTACTAAGACATTTCACTTGTGGGAATTGAATAAACATTCCAGAGGAAATTTGGATTTTGGAGCAGCTACCACTAGAGAAGAACAGGTCTTCTTGAACCTAGGACTTCTATGAGAGTCAGGAATCAAATGAAGTCTGACTTCTGTAGCTAATGATTTTACCTCTCTAATTAGTAAACCTGTTTCCTCCTCTTACTGGACTCACTGATGATGGTTTTCCAGTTTCCCTTACAGTTAGGAATGGGCACGGTATGGAGTTCTAGCTGATGAGATATGAGTATAAAGGATCATGCTCCTTCCAGGCCTGACACATAAAAACTTTCCATGCATGAGTTTTTAGGGTTGTATTTTTTTTTTTTTTAGGTGATCTAGAAAATCACGCATTTGAGAAGACAGAGCACATCTTACTCTCCAAATATACTGAGCCTGTGTTTGCTTCTGGGTCCTGAGAAGCTCATCTCTGTTTCAGAACCCTGCTACTTGTTCTCTCATGGCTGAAACTTCTCATTATGCAGGCATTACCTGTAGAACTCTCTCTTCTTCTTGTACTAGTCACTATCCTTTTTGCTATAATTTTTTATTTTCCTTGATTTTATTTCTGATCTCCTTTTAATCTCTAGCCATCCATCTAATCTCCATAAATGAGAATATAATACCCATGAAGGCAAGGACCTTGTCTAGTTTGCCCAGTACTGTACTCTAGCATCAGGGTAGAAACTTACACATTGAAAGCATTTTTAAAATATTTGTGGAAAGGTCAGGGAGCAATTTTATTGCTTATTTGTCAAGCTGAAACTTTTCCAGTATCAAGTACAGAAATTGATTCTCCTATATCATGGGATTTAAGGAATCATATCCTTGCAATAGATGGTAAGTATATAGATTCATTTATGGGTTATTTGCTATAAATTCTTGATAAATAACATAGATGCTATTTGGATAAAATATACAGTGTATGTGTGTGTCTATGTATGTGTGTACATACATATAAAACAGTATATTCATAGGTACAGTATATAGTAATTATAAATTAATATAAGATGTAGAAATTATCACCTCTAAATTCCTTGATTTCAGGGGCCATGTCTTCTACAATGTTATACTTTCTTAGAATGCTGTAATTAGTCATTGTTTGAGAAATCTATTTATTAACTGAAGAAGATTATTAAGAGTTTATATTCTTTATGACTATTATACCATCATTTCTGCCAGAGAAAAAAATTTACTATCAGGTACATGGTAGTTATGCTTTTCTCTTTGTCCTACTGGGATTAAGTCCAAGTCATGATGGTACCCCTAATGTTTGCCAGTAAAGGGGAGAGGGGAAGATGTATTATGGAGAGTTCTGAAGGTCAGGGGTTCTATCTTAAGTGTATTTAGCTAGCAAGCAAGGAAAAGGATAATAAGGATAGACAAGGATATCTATTTTTTTAAACAAATAAAAATTAACTGAGAAAAAAAAAACAATAAAAAGCATTCCCACAAAATCAGCCAAAAGGTGACCTGCCAGGCAGAAACCAAATTCCCAGACTATATATAAGAATCTCACTAAGTATCTCAGTTTTTATGCACAGACTTCTACTTCCTTAGGCAATACTACCTTTGACACTCAGAATACAAACAGATAGTTTAAGTAGCCTAGTTACACAAATATTTTGTGATATATTTGGAGTAGGAGGTCTTAAATTTCAAACACCCAGGGAGAGAGCATAGAGGTTTATGATGTCCTTGCGGCTACCCAGAGGTTGGCTTGTCTGAATAGAACACCCAACTCTAGTCATTCATTTTGTTGGGCCAAAGGAAACCAAAATTAACTTGATGTATCTTAAAATGTATGTTACTCTACATTGTTCCAGTGACTTAAAAAAATCTACACCTATCCAAACAGTGGATCTTGTACTATTAGCAAGATCCAAGATGCTTGACCCAGAACCAACACTGAATTAACAACTTCTGAATGAATTCTTAGAATCAGCCAGTTTGCAGAGATCAAGACTAGTGAGATAAACCAGGTGGTCTAGCTCTGTACTTCTTTTTTTTTTTTTAAGATTTTATTTATTTATTTGACAGACAGAAATCACAAGTAGGCAGAGAGGCAGGCAGAGAGAGAGAAGGAAGCAGGCTCCCTGCTGAGCAGACAGCCCAATGCGGGGCTTGATCCCAGGACCCTGAGATCATGACTTGAGCCTAAGGCAGAGGCTTTAACCCACTGAGCCACCCAGGTGCCCCTAGCTCTATACTTCTTAAATTTAAAAGTGGATATTAACCACATATAGATTCCGACTTAGCAGTTTTGGGATGGTGCCCAAGATTTGATATGTCTCACCATTTCCCTGGTCATGCCAATGATGCCAGCCCTCAGACAACACTTGATGTAGTGTGTATCTAGTGTCCTGGTTCTCCAACATAGCCACACATTGGAATGACTTGGAGAGCTTTAAAAAATGCAGATGCTTGGGCTCCACCTCCAGAGATTTTGATTTAATTAGTATTGGAAATGGTCTTATCATTGGGGTTTGTAAAAGCTTCTCATAACCCACTGATGTAGAAGACCTGGCCAAGATGTGTGAGAGGAGCACAGTAATGTTGGAAGAGAGCTTTAATGTAAAAATTCTCTTCTTTAATGTATATGGAAATTAACTGATAAGTTCAGAACATATTGTCATTTTGCCTTTGGATCTATTATGAACAAGAATATTTACCCTCTTTCAAGATGGCAGTGTCACCTGATCACTGATTTTGCACCTGTTCTTGACTGGCAAAGCAGTTAACATTCTCAAGCTCCCTGAGTTAAAAAAATATATAAATAAACAAGCAACAGAAAACACGTTCTCCAGGGCATGTTTTAAAAAGTATAGTCATATGTTGCTCATCTAATTCTAACTACATGATTTCCTGAGGGCTATTTAATTCTATGGGGAAACTGAACTGAGATTGCTCCTGAGATACATGCAAACATGTCCTTTTCTAAGGGGAACATATGGGGGCAGAACAAGGAAGCTCTAGCTCATCTTTGATGGGCTCAAGGGAAGTCAGTGAGTCATTAAGATGAAAAAAATCTCTGCTCTGTCTGATAACAGGAAAAATCCTGATGAATCTACATATAAAAGTTTGGCAAATATCTTCTCTGGAAAGATCTTTCTAAGTTTAAATGCAATATAAAAAATAATGAATAGGGGTCCCTGTGTGGTATAGTCAGTTAAGCATCCAATTCTTGGTTTTAGCTCAGGTCATGATCTCAGGGTCATGGGAATGAGACCCATGTGGGGCTCTGTGCTCAGCTTCCTCTACCTCTGCCTGTCTTCCCCCATCCCACACACTCTCTAAAATAATAAATAAATCTTTAAAAAAAGAAGAATGAGAAGAAGTGAACATAGCTCTAAATATTTAACTGAAAAATATCCTTTAAGGATTATTATCAGAAACATTCATTTATCTTATAAATTAAGGCCTTATTTTATTTGATTCTGGTGTTGTGCTGGGTCCTGGATATACAATGGTGAGTAAGATGGGCATGGTTTTGCCTTCTTAGGGCAGATAGAACATATAGAAAGAAAAGACAAACTTTAAAAAATACTTGGGAGGCACATTCTGGGAACACAGTGACCCAAACACAATTCTCTGTCCATCTTCTTGTTTCTATAACCTCAAGCCATGGTATTTGTCTCTATTGATATAAATGACTATAGGGTTATAGGCAGATGTGGACAAACAATGATCTATCTAATTGGCATCTTGGTGGAGAAAACTGGTACTGGGATTTCTTTACAATAGACTGGGAGAACAACTAGAGAATAGTTTGAGTCTCAGTGTAAAATCAGGGTAGTGGGTCCTGGTAAGAGCTTGCCCTTTAGAGAAGTGTAGATGCTCATAAAGAAGGTTCTCATTGTCCCTACAATCTTCTTGCAGAGACCTCATCAGCAAATTGGCAGCCTGCCTGTGTCTATACCATCAACATATGTGGGTAGGACTCAGTACCTTCCACTGCCTAGAAGAATGCTTTCACATAAGGAACTTCAATGTTGGGCAGGAGACTTATAAGCAGAAAAAGGGGAAAAAACCACCCATCTAAGGGGACTAAAAGCTAGAAATAGGAAGATCGATCAGAATAAATGGAATCCATCCCAAGTGAAATAGAGCTTCTGAAGGAGACAAAAAATAAATTGAAGAGAAAAATAAGAGCACTTTTTGGAACTAAAACTTGATTTTTCATAACTATTCAATCCAGTATATAAATGAAGGAGAGGATGATTTCCACTGAAACCTGAATTATTAGCCTGAAGATCAAATTAAAGAACTATCCCAAAGCACAGAGGGAAGTATAAATAGATTGAAGGTATAAAATGGAAACTATAAGGGAGTTAGTGGATAGATCCAAGAAAATTAAAAAGTGAAAAATGGGGATTGCAGGAGGAGAATTGAACAGATGTCAGAGAGGGAATAATCAAGCAAATAATAGAAGATTTTCTTTTGAGCTGAAGGAAGATCTGCATTGCCAATCGAAAGGACTTAATAAATTCTACACAGGATGAATGAATAAATGCCCTCACCAAGGCAAATTCGGGCAAGACTCTCAAGTTTGTAGGCATTGATGCAGAAAAAAATAAGTAATCGACAGAAGAACAGAAAATCAGATTGATGCTGGACATCTTATTCACAACTGAGTTCAAAGGCAATGATATAAGATCTCTAAATTACTAAGAGAAAAGAACTGCAACGTAAAAATCCAAACCCAAGTAAGCTGCTTTTGTTCATCAAGATAAAATACTTGGGGGACCTGCAAAGTTCTTGAATGGTAAGACTCACTATCAAAAAATATAAGTTCTCCAGAAATTAACATATAAATATTATGCAATTCCAGTTAGAATCCCGACAAGTCAACAAGTTTATTTTTAGGTGGAAAATATTGGATAAAATAAACTTAAATATATATAGTAGATTAAGTTTCAGGATAGGACAAGGATATATTAACGAGAATGAGAGTATGGCTCTGCCTTATTAGAGAGGCTAAAAAAGTAAAGCCTTTGTAATCATATCAACATAATGTCAACATAGAAATAGACAAATAGTAGAAAATATAGAAATTCAGAAAGATACCTTTAAGTATAAGACTTTATTACATACCAAAATAATAGTTTAATTTATAGGGAAAACAGACTACTTATTAATTTATGCTCAGTGAACTTGCTATTCATCTTGGAAGAAGTAAAATGATCCCACATTTTATGCCCATACATAAACATACTATAGATGGATTAACATTAAATGCAAAACATAAATGTAAAAAAATTAAACATCTTACAAAAAACACTAGAGACTGAATATAAAACCGAGATGTAGAGGATGCTTTCTTAAAATAGAAAAAAAAAGACAGATACAAGAGGAGGTAAACATTTTTGACTACTTAAAAAGTGTAGCTTTAATAAGGCCCCAAAAAACGAAAGAACAACATGATGCAGAAAGGTGTATAAAACAAAGACTGCAAAGAAAAAATAACTTCATATACATGTACACATAAATTTACTATCCTCGTAAGTGTTATGAAAAATTTCAGGGAGCTGGGAAGGGATATAAGATGTGTTTCCCCTAAGGAAGTCGGAAGTAGCATTTAGAGTAAGACATGAAGGATATATCAAAGTTGGGTATATGAAAAAGGAAAGAACTGTTCTAGATGGATGAATGGCATATGAGAAGGCTGCATTTTGGAAAGATTTTCAACTGGCACCAAGGAGAAACTGCAAGAATCCTTGAACAATAGGAACTTGATAAGGGAAGAGGAATCTAGCTCAAGATGAGATTTGAGGGGAAGGTAAGCAGGCAGATTCTGAGCATAAGCAGTTCAATTGTATCTTAGAAGCAATGAGCAGCCACTGAAAAGTTTAAGGCAGAAAATGCCAGCCTATCAGTTTTCTTTTTAAAAATTTTATTTATTTATTTGACAGAAAAAAAGAGAGAGATCACAAGTAGGCAGAGAGGCAGGCAGAGAGAGGGGGAAGCAGGCTCCCGCTGAGAGAGCCCGATGCAGGGCTCGATCCCAGGACCCTGAGATCATGACCTGAGCTGAAGGCAGAGGCTTAACCCACTGAGCCACCCAGGTGCCCCCAGCCTGTCACTTTTTTAAGATGACCCCTCTGGCAATTAGGTGGAGTTTCCATTGTAGGGGGCGAAAGTGAATGTGGAACATTTGGCTTAGAGGCTGGCAACACAGCCGTTAGAGGGTGAACTGGTCTACCATGATAGCTATGATGTTGGAAAGAGAAAAGATGTGGGGAAGGGGAAGGAGGATGGGGTAACTGGGTGATGGGCATTAAGGAGGGCACCTGATGTGATGAGCACTGGGAGTTAAACACAACTGATGAATTACTGAACACTATATCTGAAGCTAATGGTGTACTATATGTAAGCTAATTAAATTAAATTAAAAAAAGGTTTAAACATAATGATTCAGGGGAAAAAATTCACAAGCTTGTTATGTTACAGTGTCATCAAAATGGGTAAAATAGGAAATGACTGAGATCTGGAAAATAAGATAAATTTTTATATATCACTTTGAAATACTATTTGTATTCTTTAAACATTAAAATTAAATTACCAAAAAACAGAATGGTTAGAAAAATAATAACATTTGCAAAGTCTGTATAGTATATATTGTAATCTTAGCTACACAAGAAAAAATATGTGTATATGTGTGTCTGAGTCAGATCATGTATGTGAACTTTTGGGTAGGGATCTGCCAAAATGGGGATGGTTATTTTCTCTTTGGAGCAATCATGGTGTCATTTCCCTCCTCATAATTTTTTGTAGTTTCCAGGTTTTCTCTAGTGACTACAAATTACTATTTTAATCAGAGATTTTTAAATACATAGGAGGATAAAAGCTGCCAGAGAATTTTTTCCTGATTATTCAAATGCTAAATTAGCCAAATTAATTTTATCCTCTTTAAATATTTCTTCCTCTGTATTTTGATTATGAGTTATTTTAATCACTATTTTCTTTAAGTCTTTAGGTAAAAAAAAAATTAAATTACCAAAAGTATATGCAGATTTTAATTAATCTGAGTTTAAGAGGCATCATTATTTCTAATTTACTTGGCTGGAATTTTAGAAAACTAAGCAAATCCAACATATTATTAATGTTTAGGTGTATATTGTTATAAATAACTTTGGTGTAAAAGGTTCAGAAACAGCAAGAGAAACACTGATGGGAGTGGGAGTTTAAGAAACCACAATTTTGAAACCTGTTTATGTGAATATTATGCTTTCATTCTTAATATAGAAGTGAAAAAATTAAGCTGATGTATATAGAGAAGATAGAATTTCTATCTTAAATACCAAAAGGTCAGTTTCATGAGATAGGCTTTTCCAAATTTAAACAGGGCTGGGTTTTGATTGTGGAAATGATAAACTGATAATGTATATTTTCATTATGTGATAAAAGAGGAAATTATATGTGTGGGGGGTGTATTTATAACACATTAATACATATTAAAGTATTACATATATTCAAAATATTTCCAAAACAACCTATTTTTCAAAAGTTTAAAGATATATTTATGTGAATATATCCATTAAAGTTACTGAGAAGAAGAGTATTTTTTAACCTATAAAGGTAAAATAAATGTCTATAAAGATATAAATTAACATTTTACTTGTTTTGATACAGTAGGTATTTCACACTGTTAGCTTTTTGTATATAATTTTAAATTACATTTCTGATATCTCTCTCTAGTTTAAAACTATATATTTATGGTATTACACAGCAAAATAGCATTCATATAGTATCCATATTTTATCTGCTTTTATATTACTTTGAGGAAGAAAGTTAATTCTCATGCTGAAACAGTAAGCTATGACAAACATCCACAAAGTATTTTTAAATATAGTTCCTAGGAGAATATTTTAAGTTTATACACACACCCCTATGAGTATTTTAAGTATACTTAAATTTATAAGTATTTTTAATTTGCTGTAAGTATGTAGGTAATTATAATTACTATACATTAAACATGTTTGTGTGGAATTAAAGTAGTAGTGAGGCATAGATGCTGAAAAAAGTTTAATTAGTCATCTCCCTGTTTCTTTGCAAATAACTGCATTTAAGGAATATTTTTTCAAACTCCTGAGCCAGGTGGCTTTTCTTCACATTTAAGCAGATTAAATGGTTCTCTTACTTGTACTATTGAAGCTTAACAATTTTTAAAATATTATCTGTGAAGGTAAATTGAGGTTTAACCTACTCAACTACATATCCCAAAATAATACAAACAGAAAACAATGAGATTTGGCTGAATTATGTATGACTTGGTTACACGACAATGGTTTTGTAAAGAGACACTTGAGTCAATTAATTCTTCATGTGCATATGCAGTAAATGTCAGTGTCATAAAGTTAGACTGAAAGGAGAAATTCCAAGAGCAAAACTTTCCACTTGTTTACTTCGAATTTACAGTTTCACATCTAAACCTAGTGATTAAAATATTTGAAATTAAATTTACAGTGTGTTGACTTGAAGGGATATTTTGAGAAATATGTCTTTATGAAATGTTTTCAATTTCAGCTTACCCAGATTTAAGACAGTTGACATTCATTCTGCAATAGAATATTCTACCCTTTATAGCCTAGAATATTTTAACGGATCGGGTGACATGTTGTAGCTCCCCCTGTTGTAGCCATATGCACAGCATGGTGAAACAAAGCAAACCAAAACAACAGGAAAAAAAGACTTAGAAAATTGTTGAAAAATAGAACTAACCCAGAAGATAGCAGAAGACCTAGATTTTACTCAGAGAAAACATCCTGTTCCGTACTGGTCAACAAGCTAATAAATAAAAAAGAAATTCTAAAAATCTCTGATTTTTATCATTTTTGCTGGTAATAGAAAATGATTTCCATTGGAGTAATTTAGCACAAAGCTTGGAAGCTGGGTGGTAGTGGAATATAGGGGTAGAAAAGAGACCCTTTAGATGCACCGGCAATTGCTCTAGTTTCTGAGATGACTGTTAGACACTGTTCAATGACTTAAGTGTGGAACCAAATCAAAGGTGGCCTTGAGAATTGAATGAAAGTGTTAACTCTTAGTTTCATTTTTCTTTTCCAAATTTGTTTTGTACCATTTTTAGAGAGGCATGCCCAGACAGATTAGCTATTCTCCATATCAACCTCAGTGTGGCCCGTGTAGTGGTGACACAGTGAGATGCTTTTAGATAGTAAGCAATTAACACTTATTTTCGTAAATATTTATTTTCATACGTTGTAGAAAAATACAGGTGGTACTCTGAATTGTGGTTTTATGGATCTTGCCTAGGATGAGGCTGGGTTCTTGAAATTGTTGATTTAATGTTGCTTTAAACAAAAATATGATATACAGAGTAGTGAAGATGATAAACTTGTGGTAAGAAAATTATGAGTACAGTTCTTTTTTTTTTATTAAAGATTTTATTTATTCATTAGTCAGAGAGAGAGAGAGAGAGAGAGCACAGGCAGACAGAGAGGCAGGCAGAGGCAGAGGGAGAAGCAGGCCCCCCGCCGAGCAAGGAGCCCGATGTGGGACTCGATCCCAGGATGCCGGGATCACGACCCGAGCCGAAGGCAGCCGCCCAACAAACTGAGCCACCCAGGCGTCCCAGTACAGTTCATTTTTAGAGTAAAGTTTGTGAAATGCTCTTTTATGTGAAAAATGTCCTTAGAACTCTGAAGATTCAAAGTTCTCTAGAAATCTAAATTATTGAGCTAAAATAGTAACTGAAAGACTAACAAAATTGTTTACTTAATTAATATGTGTTCTTTCTTTTTCTTTTTTTCTTTTTTTGCTGGTATATGCCTTTTAAAAGAAAACAAATGACTTCCTTTTTATTGTGTAAATTTGTTGCCTTCCCTTCATGCTTCATCACTTTAGGCTCAGACTCATAATTTCCTTGTCAGGTCAATGCAAAAGTCTTCCCTGCTTCTAGTCTTGGTTCCTTCCAATTATTTTCCACAATACCATGAGAACGATTTTTTTTTTTTAAATAAAACAAATCTGATGTAGTTAAAAAAAAAATCTTGGCATGGCATTTTTTTTGTTTGTAGAATGAAGTCATGAAGCCCATGCTATTGAGCAGAACCCTGTTCCAACTTTCTCATCCTTCCTTCTCCTCTGGCTCCAGACACATGGAGAACTTTCTGTTTCCTGAATGGGCCCATCTGCTCATCTTCACCTACTAGGTTGAAGCATGGCAAGCTTCAGCTCTTTCCTATTTTCTTTCCCTTATCACTGAACATCACTGAGTGCCCTGCATGTATTATGGGTTGTACGAGGCAACGCATAATACTGCTCTTGTGTTTATAGCTCAAGGGAGAAGAAACATTAACTGAATAAAACAATAATTGCATAGTTAAAATGCCATTAAAATCCATGCAAAAAAAAAAGCCACAGGTGATAGGAGAGAGAATAAGAGGGAAACATTTGTACAAGTGGCCAGCGATAACCTGTCATGTTGACACTGAATGTGAGACCTGAGACCTGAAGCAGGTATTAGTTTTCTATCGCCGCTACAACAAATTACCACATACTTGGTGCCTTGAAACAATAGACACTTATTATGTGATAGTTCAGAAGTCTGAAATAGGTATTGTGAGGCTAAAACCAAGGTGGCAGGGCTACGTTCCTGCTGGGGGCTCTGGGACTGAATCTGTTCTTCATCTTTTCCAGTGTCTAGAGGCTGCCCTCATTTCTTCACCTGCAGCCTTCTATCATCTTCAAGCCAAAAATGACTTCACTCTGGCTTCTGCTTCTATTTTTACATTTCTTCTTTCTCCTGCTCCCCCCATCTTTCCTATAAATACCTTTGTGATTATGTTGGGTCCACCTGCATAATACAGGATAATCTCCCCATCTCAAGATCCTTAACATCGGCAAAGTCCATTTTGCTACGAAAGGTAACATATTCACAGGTTCCGGGGATAAAAAGGCACATGGCCATATTTGGGGGGCAGGTATTATTCTATCTACTGCAGTACCCAACCAGGCAACACCTGCTCTTAGCTTCCTTCCCTAGTCCCTCCTGTGGGGAAGACATGGTACCCTGTGTCCTCTCTTGGGTTCTGAGAAGTCCTGCCATAGCTAAACCAGACAGCTATGTTCCGTTTATGAATCTGCCTCCTCCCAACTCTAAAACTCCTGAGGGAAAGATAAAGATTATGCCTGGTTACTTTTCAGATTGGTTACTTTTCAGATTCCCAGTAGCACAGGTTACCTGGCACATTGTAGGCACTTCATAATTATTAGTTTTAACTTAATATGTCTAGTTTGAGAACATGGTGAATGCTGTCACTCAGTTTCTAACAAAAAAAATAAACATCATCTAGAATGTAGTTAAAATTAAAATTCCATTATTAACTTCCACATGTGAGTCAGTAAACAACATATATTGTTAAAATTTTATCAGAACCTTTGTTTGTTTGTTTCAAGTAGTGGTTAAGTATGGGTGTTGGTACCAGACTGACTACATTGGAATTCCAACTTTAAGCATATTGAGCTTAAGTTATTATTATGATATTGAGCGTATTAAAAAAAAAACAAACTTGATGCCTTAGTTTCCTCAAATGTAAAATGCTAATGATGACACTGATCTCATAGGGATGTGGTGAGGATTAAGGGGATTAATAATGTAAAACTTTTAGACTGCCACAATGAGTATTAATGTTTTATTAACAAATGTCTACTGAGTGGTGATTATAGTTAAGGGAGGGATTCAGTTGAAATTTCACCTGATGATTGTATAATCAATCAATCATGATTTCATGAAGCAGGGTATAGATTCGAGGTAAGGTCAACACATTAACATCTCTTTCACTAGTAGACTTTCAACACTTGGAGGACTCTGCCGTGCACAAAGAAGTACATGGGAGACTGAAGTTCAGTTTTATCATTTACAATTTTTACTTACAAAATGGGGTTTTAAAAAACACATATTAAAAATTGATAACGTGGCAAAACTGACATTTCCAGAGACGAAGAGCTTGTCTCCGTGCCAATGGTCAAATGTCATGTAGTCTTTGATAATTTGATTGAAACTAATGTCATTGATAAAAAATAAGGCTGTTTAGGGACAAGGTTTGATTCCTGGGGAGATGGGAAGGGCATTACCTTCACCACAGATAACAAGGCTTGCATTGTAGATTGTCTTTCAAGGGTTAAAACACTATTTCAGTTTGTATTCTATCCCCATATGAATGCTCCTTGTCACTCTCTTTTAATTGGGGGTACTATTCTTTTTCTTATTTGTAGATAAATAACATTTTACCGTGGATGTTTTCCAAGATTTGTGACTGGGCTCTATGGTTTATTATGTGCTTTCAGTTTTTTGTCAGGTTTTATATCTTTTAATCTTCAGAATTTGAACAGATGGTGACTCTTTCCGGAGGTTAGATGAGCAATTAAAATGCTGTCTGGTTGCTTTGTGTCAGTGCATATGCTATGCACATTTCCTGCTAAATATGAACAAACCACACAGTCTCCTTTTTCCTTACTTTCCTCTTTGGGAATTTAGGAATAGAAATATTCATTCTTCCTGACTGTTGTGAGGAATGAGTCATAGGGAAGATGTGACATCTAGCTTGTTTAATATCCACTAAAGCTAGGCAAAACCAGAGATTCTCAGTCCTGCCCCTGAGAGTAGTTTTACCAATGTCTGTCCTCAGTAGGGCAGCAGGTTGGTACCTGCATACAGTTAAATAATGTTATAAAGGAACATCATAAATTAACCTTCAGAACAAGAAATGAATTACCCAGAAGTACTCTCTGTGTGCCTTGAAAACAAATATATCATACCGTAAATACTCTCTACTACTTTGTTAAAAGTTAATACCCATTTTCTACTGTGCTCCATGTTGTACAGACACATATGGCACCTTCATTCAAGCTTAACTGCCTGGAACCCTATTATAAATTAAATGAGATGTTGAATTGTACTAGAACCATATAGGGTTTTGATTAAATTCAACAAACTTGGGGTGCCTGAGTGGCTCTGTTGATTAAGTGTCTGCCTTTGGCTCAGGTCATGATCCCAGAGTTCTGGGATCCAGCCCCACCTTGGACTCTCTGCTTAGCAGGCAGCCTGCTTCTCCCACCTGCTCCTCCGCCTGCTCATATGCTCTGTCAAGTAAATAAAATCATTAATTTTATTAAATTCAACAAATTATTCTAAATTCAACAAATGTATGCAAATCACAACTGCATTGGATAAAGTTCTATACTTAGGATGGAGGGTCAATCTTGGGAATCAAAAGATAAATACCATCCTTGTCTAAAAGGAACTTCTAATACATTTAGAACAGACAGAAATATATTGCTGTTGCCTAGAGGGACTCAATAAATTTTTATTAACAATTGTTAAATGTCATGGGAGGGGTAATGGAACAGAGTAGGGATGGATTGTGTGTGGGAATATTAGGGAAGATTGGTCAGAATGGGCAATCTTTATGATCGACTTCTAACAAAATCCTTCTTTTGAGAAGAAGGATTCTTGGTATTAGGACTGGCCCATTCTGGGTTACAGATATGGGAAAACACTTAGTATAATCAGGGGCTATGAGTAGCTTGGTGTGGCTAGAGATTGTAGCTTTGGCCATGAAGAGCACAGGGATATGGAGCTGGAAACGACATAGATGACCAGATTACAGGGGACTAACATAACATGCTGGGAGTTTGAACTTTAGACAATGGGAAAACACCAGAATTTAAAACTACAGGCAGTATTGCTGTTAAACCTGTTCTCTAAATTAAAAAGCTGGATTTGTAGTGTTTACCAATTTTCATAGTGTAAATACTCCTCCAAGACTGATTTTAAGGTACCAACCTACTATCCCTAAACTCAGAGCTGGGAAGAAATGCCTAATGGTAGCACTTGCCTGCCAGTATGAGCCGGCTCCCGGAGGCACTGACAGGAGCAGGTGTGCCCTGATACCTATTTTAGAAAGTTTATCATGGCATCTGGCTAATGAATAGGTTAGAGACAGGAGTCAGAGAATCGGTTGAGACACTAAACTATAATTCAGCTGAAACATGAATAAAACTGAAGTACAGAGTGTGGGTGCAAAACTGAGACATAAGGAAAAAATGCTTAGCAGAGCAGGGTTTATAAGACATGGTCTAAGGATGGCTTCTGAGGTATCTGTGAAGTCCCTGAAGCTGTGCACATGTATTTTTTTGTGTGACTGTCCTTTGGGTGTGTGTGGTTTTTTTCTTTTTAAGATTTATTTATTTTAGAGAGAGAGAGAGAAGCCGAGGGAGGGGGGGAATCTTAAGCAGACTCCGTGCTGAGCTGGACATAGGCCTTGATCCCAGGACCCCCAGATCGTGACCTTAGCCAAAACCAAGTTGGACTTTAACCAACTGTGGCACCCTGTCACCCCAGGTATGAGTTTTTCTTAGATTTTCAACTGGTCTATGGCTCCCACTCTTAAAACTTGATAGAATTTTACTAGCTGTATGCAGTGTGAAAGAAACTTGGGTATTGGACTATAAAGTTTGCAGGCGATTTAGAGATTTGTAATTTGAGCAATTGGAAAGATAATATACCATTTCTGAGATAGACAGTGAAAAACAAGGTCAAGATCTGAAGATTAAATCCCCTAAGTAAATGTGAATTTTTTTTTTTTTAAGAGAGAGAGAGAGAGAAGAGAGAGAGAGAGGAGCAGGCTTCATGCCCAGCATGGAGCCCGATGTGAGGCCAATCCTATGGCCCTGAAATCGTGACCTGAGTTGGATGCTTAAATGACTGAGCCACACAAGGTACCCTAGTAAATGTGATCTCTTTAAATTTTTATAGCAATTTTAGATTCACAAGAAAATTAAGAAGGTGTAAAGATTTTTCATATATCTTCTGCCCTCACACATGCATAGCTTTCCGGGTTACCAACATCCCCCACCAGCAATGATACAATTGTTAAAATGATTGAGCCTACGCTGACACATCATAATCACCCATAGTCTGTAGTTCAGAGTTTATTTGTGGTGTACATTCCATGGGTTTGGACAAATGTATAATGATATTATCCATTGTTAGAGTATCATAAGGGTAGTTTTAGTGCCTTAAAAATCTTCTGTGTTCTGTCTAACCTCTCTCTCCCTTAACCCCTGGAAACCACTGAATTTTTTACTATCTGCATAGTTTTGCGGATTCCAGGAGATACATGTGGAATGATACATTATGTAGCTTTCTCAAACTGTTTTTACTTAGTAATACACATTCCAATGTCCTCCGTGTATCTTCATGCCTTGTTAGCTCCCATTCTTGTTAGCACTGGTTTATATTCCATTGTCTGATTGTACCACGTTATACTCACTCACCTACTAAAGGGCATCTTGATTGCTTCTTATGAAGCAATTATCAAGTTTATCAAGTTTTGATAATTATGAATAAAACTGCTACAAACATCTGTGCACAAGTTTTTTGTGTGAACCTAAGTTTTCAGTTTCTTTAGGTAAATACCAAGGAGTACAATTCTGGATCCTAGGGTAAGAATATGTTTCATTTTGAAAGAAACTGCCCATTTCTCTTCCAAGTGGCTGTACTAGTCTGCATCCCCACCAGCAGTGAATGAGACTTCCTGTTGCTCCACATCCTGGGCAAGCATTTGTTATTGTCAGTGTTCCAGGCCATTCTTTCTTTCTTTTTTGGCGGGGGCGGGGGGGGGGGCATTCTAATAGGTGTGTAGCAATATTTTATTGTTTTAATTTGAATTTCTCTGATGATATGTGATATCATTATGGTATATGCCCATTTTCCATGTGTCTATCTTATTTGATGATTGTCTGTTAAAGTGTTTGACCCTTTTGGAAATCAGGTTATTTCCTTATTGAGTTTTAAGTGTTCATATAATTTGGAAAATAGACCTTTATCAGGTGTGTCTTTTGCAAGTATTTTCTCCCAGTCTGTGGCTTGTCTTCTAATTCTCTTGACAGTGTCTTTTGCAGAACAGAGTTTTTAATTTTTTTTAAATTTTTTTGAAGATTGTATTTATTTATTTCACAGTGAGAGAGAAGAAGATCAGAGGGAGAAGCAGACTCCCGTGAAGCTGGGAGCCCAATGCGGGACTCAGTCCCAGGACTCCGGGATCATGACCTGAGCCGAAGGCAGTTGCTTAACCAACTGAGCCACCCAGGCACCTGAGTTTTGAATTTTAACAAAGTCCAGCTTATCAATGATTTCTTCCATGGATCCTGCCTTTGATGTTGATCTATAAAGCCATCACCAAATCCAAGGTCATCTAGGTTTTCTCCTATGTAATCTTCTTAGCGTTTTAGAGTTTTGTGTTTAATACATAGATCTGTGATAAATTTTGTGAAGGTTGTGAGATTGGCTTTTAGATTCATCTTTTTGCATGAGGCCGTCCAGTTGTGGCAGCACCATTTGTTGAAAAGAATAGCTTTGCTCTATTGTATTACCTTGGCTCCTCAAGGATCACTCTGCTCTATTTATGCACATCTATTTCTGGGAGTCAGTGTGATCTTTATGAGAGTTTTAGGACAAAGTACCTTGGAATGCAGCACACAAGTGAAGTGCAAGAAAATTGGGTACTAATGTCAATTTTAACACTAGGCAGATAAACATGTATATAGGAACATATAAGCTCAGTACATGTTTTGTTACAGAAAAAACGACAGCTTTAATTATATCTCCAAGGCAACTCAAAGACCCTTTTGATGAGAAATGGAGAAAGAAGAAAAAAGAAAAAAAAAAAAAAGGAGGAAGGAGAGGGGGAAGAGGAAGAAAAGGACAAAGAAAGTAAAGCTTTAGCTTAAGGTCTTTTTCCATTTTCAAACAATATATGGGAGCAGGTGTCAGAGTTTAAAGAGGAAGTAGAGTATAGTGGAAAGAACATAGGCTAGAAAGTCAGAACTTTTTTAGTTTATATCTTTTTGGCTTTATAACCTTCAGCAAATAACAGTCTAATTCTCACTTTACTTATTTCTAAAATGGAAGTAACTAAAATCCAATTTTCAAAACCATTGTAAATATCTAGGATAATGTCTATAAATAGCCAATGAGAATTGTTCAAACTATTATTAAAACAATATAATTATTTGGTATTTATTATTATGAAATCTGATTTTCTAAATTATATATATGTACTTTAACTTGCAGTATGAATAAAATATTAGGAGGTGTAGGGGATCCTGGATGGCCCGGTTAGTTGAGTGTCTGACTCTTGCTTTCAGCTCAGGTCATGATCTCAGGGTCATGAGATCAAGCCCCACATCAGGCTCTGTGCTCAGTGTGGAGTTTGCTTGAGATTCTCTCTTCCTCTCCCTCTGCCCCTCTGCTCATGTTCTCTCTCTCTCTCTCTCAAATAAATAAATATTTTTAAAAAATTAGAAGGTGTAGGTAAGTAAAATTTTACTCCCATGGGACTTGGGTTTATTATAGCTTCTCTCCAGTCAAGTGTTCCTTTAATTTGTAGATGAATAAAAGAAATTTCATGCAACTAAAATCAGTGAGAGTCAAATCTCTGCCCATCCATTAATAGATTTCCTTAAAAACTGACTTTGTTGGTTCATAATTAATATACATTTGAGCAGAAACTACTCTGGGGTTTAGAATGTGAGTCATATCACATTTAATAATTTGCCTCTGCCTTCCTTTGTCTTGCTGAAAAATGACCATTTCAAACAAATCTTTGTAATCTTTGTGAAATGAAGAATGTCAGTTCTTAACTTAAATGAGAAAATATCGTAATAGACTGTAAAGGTTTCTCCTTAACATGTTTTAGAAAATTGATTTTAAGACCTAAAACAGCTTAAGTAGTTTCCTAGAGCTGCTGTACCAAGTTACCACAAACTTGGTGGCATCAAAAAACAGAAGTGTATTTTCCCATGGTTCTGAAGGCAAGCATCTGAAATCAAGGTATCTATGCTTCAGTGGAAGAAACTATTCCTTGCTTCTTATAGCTTCTAGTGGCTACAGACATTTTTTGGTGTTCTTTGGCTTGTGACTGCATGACTTCAATCTCTGCCTTTTCCCTCACACTGTGTGTGTGTGTATGTGTGTGTGTGAGATCTCCCTTTGCCAACATTTGCATTAGCGTTTAGGGGCCACAAGGATCTCCTCATCTCAAAACACTTAACTTCATAAATCTGCAAAGACCCTTTTTCTAACTAAGGTAGCATTTAGTCTCTTGACTATAAAAAGATAGTCACAGGTTCTGAAGCTTAGGAAATGAATGTTATCTTTTGGAGGTGTTTTTTTTTTGTTGTTGTTGTTGTTTTTCCAGAACACCACAGTAGCTGTCATAAATTTCATGTGAACAGAAGCCCTGTTTAAAACAAAATCTTTTTAAAAACTGCTGAGAATAAAGCATAAGATATATGAAGAGACATAGAGACAAAATATAAGATTCTCTTAGAGATAAGAGATTTGTACTTTTCCTTGGTCATACCTGAAGTCTTCATGTATTGTTTCTTTTTACCACAATAGCCAAGAATTGCTTCTGTCTATGTTCCTCAATTTCAGCTTTAGTTGGGTGGAGGAATCTAGTGATGCTATGGGAAGCTACAAAAAATGTATTGAGAGTTCACTCAACCTGCAGGCCTACATGTGCCTTTAACTTATTTACCTTCCTCTTTGGAATATTTCAGCTTTCCCATGGAGGCTGGGAATGATTAGTACTACCAGGTACCATTTATGCAAAAGATATTTAATAAATAGTTGAGTCCTCTGTGAAACTTTAGCTTTGCTTTTATAGTGATGCATCGACATTTTAGGTCTAAAAGCTAGTCTTTGATTAAAAGTCTTGTTGGGGCACCCGGGTGGCTCAGTCATTAAGCATCTGCCTTAGGGTCAGGTCATGATCCTTGGGTCCTGGGATTGAGCCCTGCATCAGGCTCCCTGCTCAGGAGGAAGCCTGCTTCTCCCTCTGGCACTCCTCCTGCTTGTACTCCCTCTCTTGCTGTCTCTCTCTGTGTCAAATAAATAAATAAAATCTTAAAAAAGAAAAAAAAGTCTTGATGTCAATCTGAAGGTGATTACTTTAAAGCCCAGGTTGAAAAAAGTCAACACAAACAAAAGTAGTAGAAAGGCTAAAAAACAACAACACACACACACACACACTCACATTAAAAACTGGTACTTTGAAAGATTCACTAAAGTAAAACTATGGCAATCAGATAAGGAAATAGAGCATGAAAATGTTTGACATTGACATTGTCTCAATAGACAACATAAAATCACAGATATGGAAGTAGTTTTTAAACTGTGAGAGATTATTTATGCAACTATGTGTAACTTTAAAAGAATACATGACAAAAAATTTAAGGATCTAGAGAAAATGATTTCAAATTAAAGTAAATACTATGAAGAATCGATCCAAGGGAGAGACGGTATCTAAATGGACCAGTCACCATTAAAAATCCTACAAAGGTAATTGAAAAGTCACCAATTTAGGAAGGTATAGACCTGGTTTTATACCTGAGTTTGAACTACTTTCTAAAGAGAATACACTTCACAGGGCATTTAAACTATTTTAGACAATAAATTATGAAGCATAAACCTAATATAAATATGTTACATGTAATACAAAAAAGTAAACATAGATCAAATTCATTTATAAATATGTAAAAAACCCTCATATCACCAAATTAAGCAATGAGATGAGATTAATTCAACATAACCAAATAGGGTTCATCCCAAGAAAATACATTTAAATGGGCATTAATATGTAATCATACTATAATTAAGTAATCTACAAATTATAGAAAGGGATTTCATGTTTATATAAGGTTTTGATAAAATGTAATAAATATTGCAAATGAAAACCCTCACTAGCATAAGAATAAAATATCATCCATGGCTAATCTTGGTTGGTATATTACAATAATTATGCTTTACTCAATACCTTTTTGTAAATTTCAAAATCTATATTTCAAATTTAAAAAGAACACAAGCAAATGTTTAAACATAATTAAGACTATTTGCTAAAGCCAAAAGCAAATATGCTAAATAGTGAATGATAAAGCCATTTCCATTAAAATCAGGAATAAAACAGGAATACCCCAAATTACATCTAGATGTAATATTAAAGGTGATTTTGGCAAATGCAATAAGGAAAAAGTTTTAAAAACTGAAAAAGGAGAAACAAAACTGTTATCTGCAGATGATAAAATTATGCACCCAGGAAATTTAAAATATCCACTAAAATGAGTTTTAAAATTAGTGGGGAACCTGTTAAATATTAACACACTAAAAATTCACTATAAAATTAACAGGATAGAATCAGTACTAGAATAAATAAATATATTGGTAAAAGATTAGAGTCCTAAAGTATATTCTCCAATGTGTATGGAAACATTATACAGAAAAGTTGGCATTTCAATACTGCAGGAAATATGATGGTTTACTTAATAAAGGCAGTAGTGCAACTGACATTTAATCTGGAAGAAAGGTAGATTCCATCTCATATCATATACAAAATATATTCCAGATGGATTAAGAATTTAAGCCTACAGCATGAAACAATAAAACGTCAGAAAAAAACTTTAGTAGATTGCATATTTCAAATTTTGGATACCTTTTCACTTATGAGGTAAGACACTCTGAAAAATGAAACCTATAACACTTGAGGACCTAAAATATGAATAAAAATAAATAACAGTAAAAAACACTCTAGCAATAGTAAAAAAATATTTTATCTTTGCAACAGATATATAATGCTCAAAAGATTAAAGTCCTACTTATACATTTTATGAAGTTTTGAAGCAAAAATAACAAAAAATAGAAATGGGCAAAAAATTTAAACATTCAATCCCCCAAAAAGGAAAATACAGTTGGCCGAAACATACAAAAAGACGCTCAATCTCATGGATAGTTAGGAAAAAGCAAATTAGAGGTCACAGGCTTAAAAGAGATCTAGTTGCTCCCTGTTATTTCTAGTGAGTCTTTTTGTCCAGATGGGCCAGCAGGTAGTCACCCCAAGAAGTCATTCAAAGTGAGATTGCTGACTCTGCTAAGGTGCACTTTTTATTCTGCGTTACAACTCATATAACCTAGGGTATTTTATACCTTCATACTTTCAGGTATTTGTTTAGCAAATGTCTGCAGAAGCTCTTTGTCTAGGATAGGAGTCACATACATATAAAGGTAATTAAGAATATGAGGGGTAGAAAAATGCTATAAAGACCCCAAAGTCTCAAACCTTGCCTAGGGAGGTCAGGGTAGGAAAGACCAGTCACCATACAAAGGTCTTCTTTTCTTAATCTGCAGGTTATTAAAACTGCATTTCAGCTATAGTTTAATAGCAGCTCTGTAGAGTCTGTAGTAATGTCATCACTCCTGTTCCTGTCGTGCTCATTTGAGTCTTCTCTCTTTTCTTTTCTGATCATCTGGTCAGGCTAGTGAGAGTTTTATCAGGTTTATTAATCTACTCAAAGAACCGGTTTTATATTTCATTGATTTTCTCTATTACTTTTCTTTTTTCCTATCTCCTAGATTTCATTCTGACCTTCATAATTTTATTTTATTTTTCTGCTTACTTTGGGTTTAATTTGCTCTTCTATTTTTATCGTTTATTTAGGTGCGACCAGAAGTCATTGATTTGAGAACTTTTTTTCTTTTTTTAATCAAAGCATTTAGTTCTATACATTTCCCCTTGCTTACTGCTTTATCAGCACTTCAAATTTTGATATGTACTGTTTTCATTTTCATTTGGTTTAAAAGTATCTTTCAATTTCTTTTTTGATTTTTTAAAAAATCCATGAGTTATCTTTTTTTTAAAAAAAGATTTTATTTATTCATTTGACAGAGAGAGAGATCACAAGTAGGCAGAGAGGCAGGGAGAGAGAGAGGAGGAAGCAGGCTCCCCAGCAAGCAGAGAGCCTGATGTGGAGCTTGATCCCAGGACCCTGGGATCATGACCTGAGTTGAAGGGAGAGGCTTTAACCAACTGAGCCACCCAGGCACCCCAAATCCATGAGTTATCTTGAGGGGTATTTAGCTTCCAAGTATTTAGGGATTTTTTTCAGGACTATTTCTGTTATTAATCTAATTTCAGATAGTCAGTTGACATATTTCAAGTGTCTTAAATTGTTCTGAAGTTCTCTGAGATTTCTTTAATGGCCTAGAATATGCATTCTGCTATTGTTTGGTACTATGTCCTATAAGTATCAATTAGGTGAATTTGTTCAAATCTAATTTACTCTTGAGGTATTCCTATTCCTGATTTTCTCACTTTATAAATTTAGTTTCTATCAATGTTTATAATTCTGAAAATATTGACATCTGCTCTTTATGTTACTATGTACAGTGACATACAGCTCCCTCTAGTGACTAAATTCAAACTTTTGTATTTTAAAAAACACCTGTTTATGAATGTTGCCAGAAATGTATTTAGTTAGTAACAAGTAAATACTTTGGGATGACAAATTCCTTTTAAACATGTCTCAGTGTGATGAATTTAAGTGTTAAAAATAAAATAAAAATAAAATTTAAGTGCTAAAAATAAAATAAAAATAAAAATTTTTGTTATATATATGACTTTTAAACTTTATTTTGAGATGTAGATATCTATATCTATCTATCTATATATAACTAAAGTTTAGTTTAAGATATATATATCTCAAACTAAAGTTTAAAAATCATATATATTGTTTTTCTAATCTTTTTTGCCAACTCATGTGTCATCTAGAAGTTTCATATATAAGTTGTGTAATGTAAACTGAAAGATGAGTTCCTTTTCTACAAACACACAAATTGATCAATCAGAAACTGTATGTCCACAAAGAACTCTGGAAGGATGGGAAAAACATGACTTCTAAGACCATGTCTATGATCCATAGAGAATGAAGCCCTTTACTTGAATACCCAGCTTTATGATTAAAATAAAATTCAGCTGTAACCTGTTTTATAAGCTGGTTTATAAAAATATAAAATATAATATATAAGTCCATTTTGAGATTAATTTTATTTTTTTGTAAAAAAATGAAATACAGATTTATAAACAGAAAAAAAAAAGAAAAGAAACTATATGTCCATATAGATGCTACAAAGTCTTCCTCCCCCAAATCAGTTATCCCACCTGTAGCAACTAAATATATATTATGTGCTGTTATGAGTTGAACTGTGTCCCTCCAAAATTCATGTGTTGAAGTCTTAACCCTCAAGGGTCCCAATACCAAGAAATTCAATGTCTAGTAGAAAAACAGTCTTGTACATGTTCAGTGTACATAGCCAATGTAATTTATGTCCCAGAGGAGGGACATGCAATCCAGGTCTGATCAGTACATGAAGCATCTTGTTTTTCAGGTGGATATGGTTGAGCTAATCTGGAAGACAGAGATGGGTTTGGAGGGAAAAGGAGTAACAGCAGCAAATATGCCAGAGTAATGGCCAATCTGTTCAGACAGGATGAGCTAGGGGTTGGGAGTAAGTGTTTGGGATGGCTGGAACTTAAGTTCTTCATAGCACTGGTCAGGGAGGAGACTGATATTATGAAGAAAACAAATATGCCTTTCATAAGGGACTGCTAATCTAGTTACAGAGACAAAATTTAAATGTGTGAAGAGCTCAGAAAAGATAAACATGCGATTAAGTATAAATGAATATTAACTACATAAAACAATAGCAATAATAACTTGCAGGTTTGAGTAAGTATAGAATCAAGCAATGCCACAAAAATCAAACGATGCCACCATGCCATTAGGAAGCATAGATAAATATATTATCAGGTCCTTGTTGGGAAATGGTAACAGTATTCATTTGTAGCAGATTCTAAAATGACAAAGATACATGATAATATGTAGGGTAACCACTGAAAGTTAATAAAAGAATATATACCCAATAAGCTAATGGAGAAAAATGTAATAAAATAAAACACTTGATGAATGATAAAAAAAAAAAGAAGGTCAAAGAGAAGAAAAAGGAATCAAGAACAACTGAGTGGTAAATAGTAAGATGGTGAAGTTAAATCCAAATGCATCTGTCATTAGTTCACAGAAACTGATTAATTATCAGATGAAAAGGCAGAGACCGGAAGGGTGCCTGGGTGGCTCAGTCAGTTGAGCCTCTCTGCCTTCTGCACAGGTCATGATCCCGGGGTGGAGCCTCATGACAGTTGGGCTCCCCCCTCAGCCAAGATCCTGCTTCTCCTTCTTTCTCTGCTACTCCCCCTGCTTGTGCTCTTACTGTCTCAGAATAGAAAAAAAAAAAAAAAAAATCTGCTACACAATTACTAACCAAAAGGAAGCCATGTAACGGTGTGATAATATCCCTCTAAAAAGGATGTTAAGAAGCATGACTAGAGATAAAGATGGCCACCTCTCTAGATAAAGATAAAATTCCAAATTTGTCTGCAATTAATAACAATTTATTTTAAAAAAACCCCAGAACTAAATGAGGAAATTGACAAACCACAATCATGGTGAAAAATTTCAGCACCCCTCCCTCCATTAGATGGTCACAGTGTTAGCTCCATGGTTTTGACATTGCTATTTCAGCTGAGCCAACAAAAGGGAAACAGTTTACAAAAACAGGAAAATTTGAATGAAAAATAATCTTTGAAAATACTTTAAGATTTTTAAAATTTAACTTTTTTTTTTTTAAAGATTTATTTATTTTAGAAAGAGACTGTGAGAGAGAGAATGAATGGGAGGGGGAAAGGGAGAGAGAGAGGATCTCAAGTTGACTCTGCTCTGAGCTTAGAGCCTGAGGTGAGGCTTGATCTCATGACCTGAGCTGAAACCAAGAATCAGATGCTTCACTGTGCCACCCAGGTGCCCCTGAAAATAGCTTAAATATATAGCCCAATCACATTTTAAAGTAAACAAAACTTGTCTTGTAGGTATATTGAAGTGAAATTTCTCAGTTTATTTTCTCTCGTCAGACTTTCCATCTGTATGATCAAGAACTTGCATTTTAAATTTCTTTTATGTGCCAACACGTCCAGAATTATGAAGGGAATTTTAATTACTAATGATGAGAAATCTAAAAATATTTATGGCTTTTAGGGTAGCTCAGTTTCAAAAAACCCAGCAGTTTTATATTATTAAAGTTATATGCCCTCCATGTAAGGGTTGTTGACGGAGAGCCTTTCCTTGCTACCTGGAGAACATCAGAGACTCAGGTGGGGCAGAGGTACAGCAAAGGTTCTTTCTACCCTTCATAATTCTGAGTCTCCATCAAGTACTGAGAAAGACAGAGTTGAAACTGGCCAGATATTTCTAAAAATAGAGACTGTCATTTTAAGGGAAGTGAGCCCAGTGAAGGCCCACACTCAGTGCCTCCCAGTTTGATTTTGCTCCTGAAGCAAATCTGGCTGTCATCTTCTTTTGGATTTCTTTTCCCTGCTACTCCTGTGCTGCTTGCATTTTTTTTTTTTCCTTAAGTCTGCATGCAAATATTGCTTCACTCAACGCTAGTTTCTAATGTTCCGTGTTTTTAATTTTGTGTGCTGCATTTTAAACAGATGGGCTTTCTCCCACCTATTTTAAGATAGAGAAAAGGAGAGACCAGGGGAAGTAAAAGAATTCCTATACTCGATGTGTATTTCGAGGTGCCTGGATTCTCTCAAGTGCTCTGGAGAGAGCCATGCGTTCCCCTTCACCGCTAGCTCTCCTGAGTCCTACTCACCGATCAATATTCATCCCCAGTTCTCTGCCATCCAATGCCCAGATCAATAAGCAGTGCTCTCAGGCATCCTAACTTTTTGGCATAATCAGCTTTTCGTTCAATATGCCATCTGTGCTGCACCAGAGCCATCTTTCTCGCATGAAACCGGCAGTAGTGACAAAGTACATTTGAATTCCCGATCTTCGTAATCATCGAGCAGTCGGTGGTTCTCCTGTGTAAATACAGCTTCCTCTATTTGGAAAACTCCTGCTGCATGTTACAGTAACTCAACGTTCACATTTCTTTTCCAGACTGGGAGAAAGAATGCCTCGTGGTATTTCTTTTAGACCACTGATCATCCCACAGTGTTTTTCCACGGTCCCCCCAACAGCCTCCTTCTTTGCCATCACACTTTTTTGGCCTAACTCCACCAACATGGAGGCTCAAGGAAACTAGATAGAAATCTCCCTGGGAGCTGTCAGATCTTTCCTTAATCAGACTTACAGGCTGCTGGTCATGAGACATTGGTTCTCTGCCCAGACATTAAGTATGATTGCTCAGAGGCAAAGTGTAAGGAAGCATCACAGGCATCAGAGATGTCTTTCCTCCTTTAATACATGAAAACAACAGAACAAAAAAAGGAAGCCCTAATAACAGGCCAGAGCTCTTGCTAGGTGGAGGCATTTTCAGGACTGGTTAGGATGCTGCATATAAAAAGAGGTATCAGTCTGTCATGAGGGTGTGTATATCCCAGTAGATTTTCTTTTCATGTTTGTTTTTTATATTTTACAAGGAATAAATGACTGAATGCTGCTGAAAAATTTTCTTCCCTGGCTGGTTTTAAATCTTCCAGTATTTCCAAGAACAAATTTGAAAAATGATGCCAATGGAAAGCATGTGAGATTAGCCTCCTCAGATAGTTCTAGAGAAGCAGGAAGGATTAGTCAATTAAAGAGATTTTCTCTGGGGCTTTAGCAGTGATGTAAGCAATTGTCTTTCAGTTTTGTAAATTTCGTGCCATTTGTAAAGTAATGAAGGCTTTAGCTCCACTGTAGATGAGCTAACATTTCCTTTGCCAACCAAAGGCTTCTCTACTCTAGAATGTCAAGGTTAAGCTCAGTTTCAAAAATAGCATATTAGGAGTTTACAAAAAGTTCATATTTGCCCCTAATTGTTTTCAACTTCCAATAATATGAAAAAAAATTGAATAGGTGGCTTGGCCTCTTGTCACTTTTAGCTGATATTTGGCCAAAGAAATACTAATCAATTCTAAAATATTGAATAAATACCTATGAAATGTCAGATGCTATATAAAGCATTGATGTTGGAGAGGAAAAGCATGTACAGAAATATACAGAATTATTCTTAGGATAGTTTTGCTGATTTATGGATCAGATATATTTCTAAAAAGGTATGTATAAATCAAATTCTATAGAATTTTTTAAAATATAAAAGTATATATATATTATTTCTATATATTACACATATATACGCGGGCATTATATTAGAATTTGGATATCCCCGTACTTCCATATAAAACTCCAAATATATATAATGGACACACACCTATAATTTCTCAAGTTAGACTTTGAATATTTCTCAGAATGCTTAGAAGAATGGAGCTAGCATTGTAGGTGCTCAAAAAAATTAATTGGTTGATGTTAACACACTGATTCAATGAGAATAGCTCATTATACAGAGACTGGGTAAATCCTCTTAGGCAGAAAGTCCTCTCTTAGGTTAGCTAAAGCATGTGTTTTCTTTCTCTAGAGATGCATGGAGAATTTGAATACAAAAGCATTACCCTATTCCACTGAGGTCCCAGCTACATTTGCATCCCAAATCTGAAATAATCATTCCTATTAGAGTCACAATGCATAGATGTTAGTTTCCACCCCCAGAATCGCAAATTCTAAGTCTTTGTTTTCCTATGTATAGCCATAGCACTGAGTTCAAGTTGGGGAGAGTAACCAACTTTTCTGTAGCAAGCTCGAATAACAGAAAACAAAGATAAAATAAAGATGTGCTCTTCATGATCAACCGGTATGTGGCAAAGAAAGACATTTGGCAAATTGACATATGGCAAAAAATCACTCTTCTAATGTGGGTGATTAACCACTGAGGAAATGTAGCCTCACCAAGATCCGCTGCCTTGTACAGCAGATACTGGTAGACACGTTTATATTCCCCACAAGAGAATGTGTTGCTAGACACATGCCTTGTAGGTATCTATGCCTTGTTTCCCTTTGTGGTCCATTTCAGAACACACCATGCAGTGTTTGGGGATAAATGAGGGCATCTTGGAACTTGAAGTGTAACTTGGAAGCTTTCTCTCTATATGTGATCTGCCTTAAGCCATGGAAGAAGGTCATGGTTTCCCTTGGGCTCAATTGTCTTCCTCAGTGCTTGCATAATAACACAGTTTTATCCTATTTCTTGAATTGTTGGTATATTTCTGTATTATCAATGGTGGGACTATTTCGTTTCTCTTCATTTTTTTTTTTTTTAAGATTTTATTTACTTATTTGACACAGAGAGAGAGAGAGAGAGAGAGAGAGAGATCACAAGTAGGCAGAGGCAGGCAGAGAGGAGGAAGCAGGCTCCCTGCTGAGCAGAGAGCCCAGTGCTGGCCTGGATCCCAGGACCCTGGGATTATGACCTGATGGAACGCAGAGGCTTTAACCCACCCAGGTGACCTCTTCATTTTGTTTTAAAGCCCAATGTAGTGCTTGCAAACAGTGGGCATTTGAGACATGTTTGTGAATGAATGAAGAAAATTATTTTTGGCTAGTTCTAAGGTTTTACAAAATTCTTCTTTTATGTGTCTCTACAGACAATGTGTTCATTTCCAGAGTCTTGATGTTTATTTGGGAAAACTAGCCACTAATTCCTAGGGATCAATTTGCCCAGAGCAAATAATGTTCAGAGACATAGCTGCCCCCTGCATCAAGTCCATGATGACACTATGAAAGAAAATAAATTATCCAACTTCTTATTAAGTTGGCAAATTTCTGAAGGTACCCAGAGCAGAAGGTAGTGATGAAAATTTACTTTTAGTTCTCTCACCCAATGAAAATAAAAAACAAGTTTCAAAAAATGGAAAATTTTGTTTTATAGGATTAAAAAAACAGATACTTCTCTATTTTGTGTTACATAAATATCATTAAGTATTTAAAGAGATGGGAAATGAACTGCAGTCTTTCTCAGTGAAGCAACATAGAATTTCACATTTTTTGTTATTTTATGTGAAATGAACCTTTGAAAGTTACCTTAAAAAATGGCAGCTCCTAGTGCAGAATTATTCTAAACACATGTACTATTCATACAGTGTTGGGCAAATCACTTATGCTCTCAGATTCTCAATTGCCTCATCTGCCAAATAATTTGTAGTGAATTTATAAGGATTAGGAATAATGAATGTCAATTACTTAGTGAAATATCTGGTACATATTTGGTACTCAGTAGTGAATAGGTGTTTCATTATCACCATCATAATGATTGTTGTGAGTCATTATCACGTAAATTTAAAGCTTGAAACGGATTTTAAATTTAGGGCACAAAATATTACCAATAGTTCACATTGTTAATAAACAGAATGTACCATGCTCTTCCCAAATCATCCTGTTCTTCATTAGAGGGAATTAAGTGATCTACCAAGTCACTGGCTTTAGTTTAAATGAATTAAAGGAAGACACACATAGTTGTATATGTACAACTATACATTTCAATGGACTTCTTGAAAATTTGTTACTTATAATTCTATCCTAGAGACCAAGAAAAATCTACTACTTCTAATGAATGTGCCAAGCTCATTGCTTTACAATTCATTGAACTGTAAGTTTACTTCTGTATTATCAAAGTAGGATGCACTGATGATATGATTGTTTAGAATATCATGAAAGACTTCATACAGGATTAAAGAGAAAAAGAATTAATCATGTGGCAAATATACTTTAAAGATCTCATACTTAACCAAAACATGTTAACAATCGTATATTAAAAATGTTAAGACATTTTTGACACTTGTTTCAAAACTGTGCCTTCCCTTGATCAAGAAAATAAAATTTTCAGAAAGTATTCCTAAAGAAATAATTTTTAAAGAATAAAATATATATGGAGATGTTTGCCTAAGGGCAATTTACTCATAACAAGCAATACTTATGTAATGCTTATCCTCTGCCAGGGACACCGTAGATGTTTCATGTACTCATTTAATCTTCACATGCCTGCTTCTCATTGTACAGGTGAGGAAACCGAGATGTAAATTGTTTAAGTAACTTGCTATAGTGCAGCAGCCATCCGACTGTAGATTTTGTGCTCTAAACCACTATTGTATTTAGCCTTGCAAATAGAGAAAGCAACCTATAATTTACTAATATGGAAAGTATGTAAATGAGGATTTTAACTGGACAGAATATCATGCAATCATTAAAATAAATTCTTATGGAAAATATAAAGCGATGTGGACTTTTAAAAAATTATGCCGAATCATAAAATAATGGTCAACCATACCATACAGGATGGCCAACCCACTATGATTCCAGACTTAAAAGATGGTGCTCACGCGGGACCTAATATAAATGAGTGTGCAGAGCCAGGCAAGCAGACAGAGACTGAGAAGATTGAGATAAGAAAAACAGGAAATAAGAGCAAGTCATCTACCAAATCAAACTGGCCAGCAGAGAGTTGTCCGACAGACAGCATCTGCGACTATGGCAGTATACCCATCTGATGCTGCCTAGGCTTCGTGCTTGGAGGGCATTTGAACCAAATGATGGATGAAAACATCTGGCTTCAGAAGTATGAAGCGAAGTTGGAGGGAGAGCCAGAAACAGAAGGAATAATTGTCCCACAGTAACAAGAAATCAAGGGAGATTGAAACCCAACCCTGACTCCTGGTGGGACATAGGTTAGAAGAACAAACACTAGCCTGGTAGCTCAGATGATGAACAGAGCCCCTCTGGTGTCAGTGACCGGGAAGTGCTGTGAAATCCTAGGTATCCCGCAGAGATGGACTTGCTGATGGAAGTGGGGTTCAGGCCAGACAGGAAGCTAGGCCTCCTATCTGGAGTAATTTCCAGAAATTGTGAGCTATTAGAATCATTAAACCCCAAGAGCTACAGAATCTTCAAATATAGGACAGTAGACGATCCTCTAAACCCTACTGGCCCAGGCCACGGACGCCCTTGAGAGCTCTCCAGCCTTTGTTCTTGTGCGATTCAGAGGGAAACAATGGAAGACAAGAGTCAAGGGCTTCAGGTGGCTGGGATGAAGCAAGATGTGCCCAGGACTTGAGAACAAGTAAAATATGGAAAGTAATGTATTCAATAAAAAGAGTAATAAATATATGGATAGTTTTCATTTTATAAATTTTCTTTAACGTCAAAATATTTCTTTGGCAATTAAAAAATATCTGATAACTCGTGGATGTTATACTTTAGCAAGTTGTTTTTAGCTGTGTACTCTAGCTGTCTATGTTTATGTAAATAGATGATTCAGTTGAACATTTATTTGCCTTCCTCTCACACATAGGTACAATGCTAATAACCTCACCACTGAATTCTCCACAGAGATTCGTATGCTGGCTTCAGCATGCCATCTCTCTCAGTGTGTTTTTTAAGGGCTCACAGTAGTGTGGGATATTGACTGCTTCTTCTTAGAGCAATGATGACAAGTTCACACTACAAAATGGAGATAAAATGATCTTTTGCTCATTTGTTTTAAATGCCGTATGTTTCAGAGATAACAAAAATTGAGAGGTAGTGAATGATTTTTCTTTTTCTTCTATTTCATGGGACTATTTATCAGTGTCTATCTGACATTCTGTTTGGAAGATTGCAATGGCAGAGAAATCATAGGATGCCAGCCCAATCTGATGAGACCCTGACAGCAAATTAGCTGGTCCTCCCATCCTACAACAATAAAAATCAGTTTGTGAATAGGGAAGTTTGTGTATAGATACTCATCTTTCTCCTTTCCTCCTTTCTTCCTAGGAAATTTTGGAGAAGTCACCTAAATGTTAACTAGGAAAGTTTTAGGTGTTAGGTTATATTTTAATGTATTTAAATATATTAATGTATTAATATATTTTAAAAATACAAACTCAGTGTGGTTTACTGTGATAAATCAACTAGAAGAATTTTCAAAGTATGCTGATTTCTTATTACATTGAATTTAAAGAATCAGATATGGGATAAAGAGAAAAAATTACATTAATTTCTCTTTTATTTGGTGTCAAAAGATAAACTGATTACTTGGTCCAGTTATGGATTTTCTATGGAATTCATTTTTGTAGGATACTTGTACATATTGTATTTACATTCTTTTTTTTTAAAGTTTTTGTTTAAGTAGTCTCTATACCTGACATGGGGCTTGAACTCATGACCCCAAGATCAAGAGTCGCATGCTCTTCTGACTGAGCTAGCCAGGTGCCCCTATTTATATTCATTTTCTAAACAGCCTTGGTCACCATTCATAGATTCATGATCTAACACAGAACAAATCTTAGCATGTAGTTCTTGTTACCAGATTATCTTGGGGGTTAAAAGAATCCACTGTTACTGAAAAGGGTGTCCCATGCCTATCTCTCTAAGTCAGTAGTCATTTATCTGTGCCAAAGAGCAAAATTTCATTTCCATTAAACCACCAAGAGTAAGAACTTTTAGCTTCCCAGCAGCAAAATTTTTTATGGATTTGATTGTATCCCAAATAAAAGTTGTTCTAGGGAATTTGCAATGGAAAATGAAAAGAAATTCTACTGATGAGCTTTGCAAACAGCATCAAACTGTCATAAAGCAGAAAGCACAATCAAACTGTGTCATAAAGCATGAAAATAGTGTCATAAAGCATAAACAAACTGTCCTGAACTGATGCAGGGCCAGCTGGATGCTAATGAACTTCTTTTAGAGGGTCTTAAGTTTTGCATTTCCTGTGACTCAGCCAAGCCTCCCACTCTCTGTTGAAGAGTCTTGGATCATTCCAAAGTAGTTTGCAGTATGCACTTCTTATGCTTTGATGACATCAGAAGCAGTTATATTTAGCCACTAAAACGCAAATATGTTTCACATGAAACCAGCCGTGGCACTCCCTTTTACTAAAATAAGATACTGCTCTCCACCCAATCATAGCAGCTAACTTCTACTGAACATTCACTGTGGTCAGGTACTATTCTGGGCATGTGTCATCCATGCACAAAAGTAATCTTCTTAATAAGCCCAATTATTCCTGCCATTTTTCAGATGAGTCAACTGAGGCACGGAAGGTTGAAGGACTTGCTCCAGCTCCCATAGAGAAGTCGGAATCTTAAACCAAGCCATCTGGCACCAGATGACCTGTCATAGTCTCAGCAACTCTTGGCTTGTTCTTGCCCCAGCCATCAGCTTCCCCATCTTCTGTGCTCCAGTCAAACTGCAAGAGTTTGTAGTTCTCCAACACATTCCCAGTCTTAGCATTGAAAAAAAAAATTTTTTTTTAAGATTTTATTTATTTGACACAGAGAGAGAACATGAGAGAGCACAAGCAGGGGGGAGCAGCAGGCAGAGGGAGAGGGGGAAACAGGCTCCCTGCTGAGCAAGGAGCCCCATGTGGGACTTGATCCTAGGACCCTGGGATCATGACCTGAGCCAAAGCCAGGCACCCCCAGTCTTTCCATTTTAAGCTGGATCTCCTTCTTATGCACGGCCACTGCCCCCTGAGCTTGCTGGACTCTGGTTTCTCTGTGAAGGCTGTGTGCTGGACAGACTTTAAACCAAGGTATTAATTAGGACTTTGGAGAACTCCATAGCAGAGCAGGGAAGTCTTACAGGTCACTGAGGAAGGAGAGCTACTTCTTGTTTCCTTAGTATTTGTCTGCTTAATTTGCAGTGGCATGGTTGAGAGGGATACTGGAAAGAAACATTACAATAAGTGTAGGTGGGATCTGAGATCTCCTTCTGGCTAAGCATTAACCCCTTAGTTGTTGGATAATGGAAAGGCTCAAGGTACTATGGAAGGAGCTACTGTAGGTAGGAGATGTCTAGAGAAATCTGGGGCAAGGTCTGTTTATGGATACATAGAATGTTCCTTAAATATTTACATTTTCATTTATGGCCCTACCAGTGCGTCTTGGTTAAAGATTCCTACTTGAAAGCACCTTGTGCTAGTCGTCTAAATGGGCTTCTAACCACCACCCTCTTCAAATTCTCTTCTTATTCCTCTTCTTCTCTTTTATTACAACTGAAATATGGCTTTGTTTGGTGACAATCCATTTATATTCTCCTCTCAAAGAAGTGGAACAAGTCTTCCCTGTCTAGCTTTACTGACCAGAATGCATTGAACTCTTTATTTCATACCGGAGCCAATATTTACAGGAGCCAAATTCACAATATACTCCAAATTCTGTGTTCCCTGGTCTTACATTTTCATTTCTTTCAGAATTAAAACTTTCTGTATTAGAAGTATCCTGCTTTATCCTTCTGTTGGTGAATGGCAAATCTAATGTCATCTGTCAGGGATGGAAGGTTAGGGACTGAAATCCAGATTTTAGAGAATGGATAACTCAGGTGTACCTGTTCTTCCTCTGTTTAGTTGTGCTCCAGGCCCCCTGCACTTTCACCTACTTAACAATCTCTCTCCCTTCATGCACCTGGCTGTTCTTGCATCAGCCACATTACTTCTTTTAAGGGTTGACTTCTAGTGGCATTAAGGTAAATTTTTGCATCTCTGATGATAAAACAACCAACCAAGCATAAAATCCCTATCATCTTCCAGCTCTGAACATCACAGAGAAACATCTCAGAAGAATTGTTAATACACATTGTTTCAATTTCACCTCTCATTCATTACATATTCCAATCTGTTTCCCTTTCTTTCAGTTCCCCTTCAATGGCCTTCCTCCTTCTATTACTCAACCTTCATCCTTCTGCTGCATTCAACAAGGCTTCTCTTGAAGCACTCTCCCCTCTGGCTCACAGGGCATTTTCCAGGTTCTGGTCCTACTTCACTGGCTGCTTCTTCTCAGTATCCTTTGCTGACATGTCTTATTTTCACCTTGAGGGTTGGTGTGCCTCAAGTAGGTCTCTGTGCTTGTTGTTCTTATTTTCTCTCCCCTAAACTTTCTCTTTGCCTGATTACAAAAGGTACACCAGATAGAACCATGTAAAACTGAGATCTTTCTAAGTGTAAGTGAAAATTAGAGGAACATCAGGAATTTGTTGATTCATCCCAATACTTCTAACCTAAACCTCTTTCCTGAGTTCCATATCCATTGTTTACCTGACATCTCCACTGGATGTCTAATAGGCATCTCAAACATAGAGCATGTCTAAAGTGGAATTTTTATATCCATATATCTTGTTTAATTCCAAGTTTTCTCTAGGTCATTAAATGTCAGTACTAAAGAGTCATCTTTGACTTACACATTCCTCATCTCCACAATATAATCCAGTGCCAAATACTTTCTCTTCCATCAATTTATATGTTGGATTTCTAGGTCGACACTCATCTGTTCTAGCTCAAGCAATCCTACAACTTAAGTGAACACTGTAATAATTCCCTGTTTTTTCCTGCTTCTACCTTTGTCCCCCTACTACCCAGTCTCTAATAACCAGAGTGATCAATTGAAAGTATGTATCAGACTCTCATATTAAACAATCAAGAAAACAAAATAATAGCAACAAAAATGCCTCTTCAAAGACTTCCCAGTATGTTCAGACTAATCCAAATCCTTACCATGGTTCATATTAGGGGTTAGAGAACTATAGCAGGCAGGCCACATTGAGTCCACTGCCTGTTTTTATAAATGGTTCTACTGAGACACAGTAGAATGCTCAATTACACATTATCTAGGATAACTTTTGCACTACAGTGGCAAATTGAGTCACTGCAACAGAAACCATTTGGGCTACAAAACCTGTATTTACTATCTGAGCCTTTACAGAAAATGTTTGCTGGTCCTTGTTTATAGGTTCTTGTGCTATCCAGTTCCTACCCAGCTCTGAACTTCCTCTCTGCCTTTAACTCACATACAACTCTTCCCCAGCAGGCCTTGTTCCTATCACAGGACAAGGACTAGTGCTTTATGCCATGAGGGATTTCTTTGTATCTCTACTAGGAATGTTCCTTCTCTGGATCTTTGATTGGCTGATACCTTCTCAGTTATCTACCTCTCACTTCTAGGACAGAGGTATTCCCTGACATTCTATCTTAAATTGCTCCTGATTGCTCTCCATTTCATTGCAAATTTTTTTTCCTTCATAGCAGTTATCACAGTTCATAATTACCATGCAGACACCAGCCAAAAGACAGCTAGTATAGTATAATAACATCAGACAAATTAGATTTTAAGGCAAGACATGTTGCTAGATAGACAAGACAGTTACTATCTATAAGAGGATTGTGGATATAGAGATATCAGATGAAATAGGCTTTAAAACAAGAGAGAGTGATAAACTTAGATGTTTCATAATGATAAAAGGATAGTTCAATATGAAAAAAATCTTAAATTTGCATGTATCTAATAACATAGCCTCAAAATATATAAAGCAAATACTGATAAGTTACATGGAGAAAAAGAAATATTCACAATCACATGGCTAGAGGCTTTAATACCATTATTTTAGTAGCTTATACAAATACACCAATAAGATGTTGGTAATAGGTCCTATCCACTCCTACTGAATTGCTTACATTTCTTTTTCAGGTCTTTGGTAGGCCATCCAATATATTTCCACAGCACCAACTATCTACCATTAGTAAGGAAATTTTCTATTTTCCATCTGTTTATTTAATTGCCTCCCATATTCCCACACAGATTGGAGACAAATATTACTAAGCCTGTGGACAGGTAGATAAATTGAGACTCAAAGGTAAATAATTTCTAGTAGGTCATGCAAAGAGTGATGAGGCCACATGGCTGAAACAGTCAAGCCTTGGTCTTTCGGACCTGTATTTTTTCCATAGATTGCACTTCCTCCCCTGATGAATGAGTTAGCGATTTACTGTATCTTTTTCCTGTAATTGCTATACACCATTTTCTTCCTAACATTATACTCAGATGAGGATTGGCAGAGATTAATATCACCATTAAAAACCTACGAGATGCTGGGGTGGTCGTTCCTATACCATTTCTGTTTAGTTTGTCAGTCTGGCTACTGTAGAAATGGACAGATCCTAGAGAATGACTGTAGTCTAGACTACTTCAGGCTCAAACAAGTAGAAACCCTGTGCACAGTTGCTGTGGTCGACATTGTGGTCGACAATGGTATCGTTGTTAGAGCAAATTTATAAAGCCTCATTCTCTCATGGAATGCAGCCATTGATTTATTAAATGCATTCTTCCCTATTCTGGTCAGATAAGGGGATCAGACATAGTTTGCATTTATGTGACTGGGATAAACACATTAATTTATGCTTTTGCTTCAGGGCTATGTTAACTCTCCTGCCCTCTGTCATAATATAGTCTGAAGAATTCAGACTGTCTGAGTTTCTCCGAACGTTACATCGATCCATTATATGACATCATGCTGACTGGACACGATGAATAAGACGTGGCTGGCATGCTGGAAGTCTTAGTTTTATGCTCTTCTAGTGGTATAGGACAAACAATACAAAGCATTTACTTTTAAAAACTTGTAAACTCTCTGCCCCTTTGAATTATATATCTTTTCCCAGCTTTTTGCCAACCTTATAATCTAGAAATGTCTTTCTCAAGGCCCTGGGAGCCATCCCTTACAAATGTAACCATGAAGAAAGATAGTCCCCCAATTTCTCAGGCTGTGTGGGAGGGTAGGGGAATAACTTGGGTAAGCACCAATAAACACACACAGATGGTCGAATCACATGGATCAGCACAACCCCTCATGATCTCCAGTACTTTCTCAGTAGCTCACCCCACTGTTAAAAACTCACCTTCAATCTCTCTCTCTCCTAACGCAATAGTCATTTTAACCAAGGTTTATTGAGATATAATTGACATATAACATTGTGTAAGTTCAAGGTGTATTATGTAATGACTTGATATATGTATATAGTGTGACATGCTCATCACAATAAGTTAGTTAACACCCATCATTTCACAGTTACACATTTTTCTTCTTGTGATGAGAACATTCCAGATCTACTTTTGGCAACTTTTCAATATACTATCAGCATTGTTCACTTGAACATAGTCTTCCTTGCTTATTTAATTCTATCTAGTATCATCTTTCTTTGACCCAGGTTTCATGATGAGAAGAACTGGAGAAGCTGCTTTGGGTATATTGAGGATTTCTGAGCTTCCCTTTCAGCCCTTCACCACCTACTTCTGGATCATGACATGAGAGAAGAACAAACATTTATTTTATTTGAACAGCTGAATTTATGTATCTCTTTGTTGGAACAGCTTGGCCTGTGTCATAAGTAACAGAAGATCTATTTGACCAAGTTCCTTTAAAGACAGGATCAAGTTTGAAAAACAAACAAACAAAAAATTTAACTTTGTTTTTTCCCTCTGAGCATGCATTATGACACTGAACTTTGTTAAAAGTCAAAACTTAGGGGAAAAAAATAACTTAGGAAAATACAAAAGTACATGTAACTTCCATCACCAAAAAATTGAAATACATGTGATATTTAAGTCTTGGACCAAAATTGTATTGTTCAGAAACAGGAAAACAGAAAAAGATGAGTTTATAACATTTTAAGATTCAATTTGGCCAAGTTCTACAGTGATTTATCTATTAGAAAAACATTGCAGAGAACCTAACCTGAAGTCCACTTTTTTACTCAATATTTTGATTGCTTAGAAAAAAATATAACATAAATGTAGAAAAAGAGTACTTCTCTGTCATTAGGATCATGTATATTTTGATTTTCTAATGAGGTTTTGCCATGTCCATATTACAATTTTGGGGGATAATGCTAATTTTCACCATGTCATTCACAGAAGCTCTTTCTTCTTTCCTTTATTCTCTCCATCTGTCAATATTCTTTAAATTGATTCAATACAGACTTGTGAATATATATACATTGTGCCTGGAGATCTTTTAGGTGTCAAAGTGCTAAAGAGATCCTCAGTGGGAGATGGACAATAAAGTCTGAACAAGTCACAAAAAAACAAGAGAATATTCATTTGTGATAAATCAGAGGTGGGGCTGGGAGAAGGAAACCGAATGCTGCCAAGGAGACTAAGTGGGTGGAGAAGAGAGCACTAGGTTAGCTAGGCTGGCTGGGTGTGCACACCTGTGCAGAGCCAGGAGAGAGCATTTCAGACCCAGGGAAGTGCAACTTCAAGGCCCCCTGGCAAGGAAAGAGCTTGACTCCTGGAAGAGGCAGAGATGATTGAAGGGGAATAAAGTGAGCAAGGAAGAGAGCAAATTGGGATGAGGTAGAAGAGGCAGGCGTGATGAGAGGTTAAATTCTGTTCTAAGCACAAAGCAGAGTTTTAACGGGAGCAGTAACAGGATCAATTTACATTTGTTGGAAATCACTCTGGTAGTGCCCGGATTAGAAGAAAGACCGGTTTACCCTTCACCATTGAGTCACATGGTGCTGGGGGCGGGGATTCAAAAAAGTAATGACCTCCCTGCTTTGGGAACTTGTAGTGAAATCTCCAGACTCCAGGGTTCATTTGCATATTATGGTCTGATTGGTCTGAAAAGATTTCTCTTTGGTATGCTAGTCAGACTTTCAGCCAGATGGCATGAGGCTGAAACAAGTTAAAAAAAAAAAAAAAAAAAAAGAATAGGAAAGAAAAAAGAAAAATCTATCCAGCTAGGCACAGGAGTTTTTTTTGATGTTTTGTTCCCTTGCTTTTTAGTAGGGCCTGAAGAGATCACTGGGGAGAAACAGGGGCCATAGGTTAGTTTGGCCTCTGTCCCCCCAGGGAGGAGGAGAGAAAGAGAATCTCAGAAGACATGGGGATTTCTCTGGGGCATCCAAAAAATCAGCAAGCACCACATATTCCCTTTAGCATTCTACTTTAACTCTGCATCGTGTTTATATTACCTATGCGCTCATCTTCTCCACATCAGGATTTAAGAAGCAACACAAAACTTTGTTCTTTAAACTTCTCAACACTATGCGTATCACAGTGAAGGGAAAGGAGCTGGAATTAAATCATTCATGCACTAATTTACATGCAGCAGAAAATCCAAAGTAACTGCTCTAATACTTGGCAAACTATTATTTAGGAGATGAGCATATTTGAATAATTAATATACACGATTAACATACTTTAAGACTATTCTTGCTGTATTGGCATTATAGGAAAAGGGATTTTCACTATCTGTAAAAACTATATTGGACAAGCATCCTTGATGATGATTAAAACTCAACGATTTTTTTTTTTTGCTTTCTTTTATGAGACGACTAAATGCATTTGAAATACTTCATTAACTAGAAAGTTTGTTTTATGCCGTGCAGAGATGAATTTATACTTGTGCAATATGCAAACATTTTCAAGGTATAAAATTGTAACTGCTATTGAATTCAATTGAAGTGCCATGAAAAGTGAAACATAGTTCATAATTCCATATTTCATTTTAACAACCTTGGCTAAGCATTTTTTTCAGAATTGAGAGTGTTGAAGTATATCACTTTTAGTGGTGATGATCTCACCTCCCTAAGTAATGTCTGCCAGGCTTCCTGGGGGCACAACTACCATCCTCAATTTCCAAACAGGACTAGAGTGGGAAGGCTGGAACCTGCCCAGCAGCTGCAAATTCCACCTTTACATATTCACTCATGCCTTTGTTTTCATAGCCTCTCCTAAAATACAAATGCCCTCTGGAAAAATGGGATTTAAAACCTGGCAGCATTTTTTCTTCCACTTGTTGGCTTTAAAAAAATATTTAACATTACAAAAATATAACAAAGGGAGAGATTTGGGTTCTACCTGAAATATTTTTGTGGTAGAAGGGTTTATTTTTGTAGCCCATAAACAATATCTAGGAGTGTTGTATGGGGTGCTTAAACATTAGTGATCCAGTGATAAGTAGGGTGAGAAGGAAGGGATTGTGAGAGGAGCTCCAGAAATCTGGAAAGAGGAGAGAAGAGGCATCCATTGTTATCTCTGGAAGGAAATCTGGTTTGGAGGTCAGATCATCTTGATTTTTATCCCAGGTTTATAAACAAAGCCATCATAACTGCTCAGGTGAAAAGAGATCTAGACCAGATCCAACCTTTGTGTGATGCTTATACATTTCTGGTAGAAAGAATAATTAAAATTTATGAATACAAATTTAGGCATAGATCCCTAGAAGGGGCTTATGTAGTGAGAGACCTAGAAGCTTCAACTCTTCATGTAATGTTAAATTCTGCTCCAGGTGGATGTCAGAATTGCATCGCATTTTCATATGATACAGCTGAGATCCACAGATGAGAAATGGGTTCCAGCTGGTGTTCGGTAGAGCTAAGCCTGGACCTGATCTCCCGAAGATGAAATCTCTGCTCCTTCTAGCACACAGTGGGAGCTCCCTATATGACCTCAGGCAAATTACTTCACCTCTTTGGCCCTTCAGTCCCATCTTGAAAAATGAAAATCAAACAAAATAAACATAAAGGTCTTCCCAGTTTCATAAAAGCACTGGCCATTTACGCAAGTTGAAAAACAACAAAATTATCCCTCCTGCTTCTCAGAATCTTGCCCCCTGTGATCCAGCAGAGCAGAACATAGCAAGTGGCAGAACCACTGTGACGTCAGCCTCTCAGGGGTGGATTGCTGATCCTAGCATCCGATAGCTCGGATGCTTGGGCAAGTCACTTCTATTTTCTCCTTTATAAAATAATGATAATAATAGTGCTGGCAGCAAAAGTTATAATGATTATTATATAACTTCACCCACAGAGCAGTAAGAGTTAACCATTTTTTGTTCAGTTACCAAATGAAAACAGCTCCTATCCATGTTCCTGAGTCACCTTCTTCCCCCATTGTTTTTCTCTTATCATTTCCAACAAGAATGCCTTCCCAGAATGCATTTCAGTTTCAGGATAGAACCAGGGTATCAGCATACCTGCCCTTTTCATTTCTGTTCTGCTGTTTCCCCACATACTAAACAATTTAGGTGGGAGACATTCTCTCAGTAACTAAGGGCCCACCATCTTTCTGGGGTGTTTTAATTTTTGTTTTGTTTTGGTTTGGTTTGGGTTTTTTGGTCATCCCTCTTGCTAAAACAATTACTTTCAGGGGCACCTGGTGGTGCCATCAGTTGGACAACTCAATCTTGATTTCAGCTCAGGCTGTGATCTTAGGGTCTTGAGGTCAAGCCCCTTGTCTGGCTCCACGTGGAGTCTGCTTGGAGTATCTCTCTTCCTCTGCTTCTGTTCCTTCCTACCCCTCCATCCTCCCTCTCTCCTTCTCTCTGTCTCTCAAATAAATAAATCTTTTAAAAAATACTTTCATTTATCTTTTCTTCTAGAAGACCATGTTGTCTTTGGAGCTGCTTTCTCTCCTGTCCTCAGGAATTGTCTTTTTCTGCTGAGTAAGGGAGCTTTGAGGCACTGGCCTGCCTCCCACACATTTCAGCTCTTCTCCTTAGCCACAGACCGATTCAGGCACTGACTGGTTTGACTGTGGCTACAGTGAGACAGGTATTCGCCTCTCAAAGCCTTTGTTTTATCATTCACAAGTTGGGAATGTAATTGTTTCTCCATAACTGTGGAGTTAAACTAACCAAAGCATGTAAATGATTTAGCACACTGTCTAGCACACTGCAAGCCCTCAAGAACTATGGATTCTTTTATCATCATAATCATTATTATGTGCAGAGAGTTTGGTGGCACCCGGTTTCCTTTTCCCCTGCAAAATACTTTCCAGAATGGGTTCAGTGAGACCACCAGTTTCATATTCTGGAAATAATGAGCAAAAGGTTAAATATGTGGGTAAGGTTATCTCCTGATCATGGACACTTCTTTTAACGATTGCAGAAGCCATTCTTTTCTTTTCTTTTTTTAAAGATTTTATTTATCTATTTGACAGACAGAAATCACAAGTAGGCAGAGAAGCAGGCAGAGAGAGAGGAAGGGAAGCAGGCTCCCAGCTGAGCAGAGAGCCCGACTTGGGGCTCAATCCCTGGACCCTGGGATCATGACCTGAGCTGAAAGCAGAGGCTTTAACCCACTGAGCCACCCAGGTGCCCCTGCAGAAGCCATTCTGATGCTGATATATAGTAATCTTGTTGCATTCTTATGAACCCTTGTCTTTTGTAAAAAAGAAAAAAATCTTAAATGATTAAACATTCTTAAGAGACATTAACTTATGCTATGATTGAGACTGCATTTTACTTCTCTCAAAACAATATTTTAATAAGTAATTTCAAACGATATGTTCAAAATAGGATTGCCATCAGGGAAATGTTGATGCAGATGGGATTTTTTAGAGCTCAAAGTAATTAAGAGTTCTTGGCAAGGAGAAAAAAAATTTGAAGAAATAGAATCCAATTTTTTATCCATGATAATTTAATGTTGTACCTTTGAACTGTCTTATTAGTACTTATTTATGATCTGCCCAAATTTAGCATAACGGCATATAATTGAAGTCCTTGTATTCAGGGTGCATTCATTTAAAATATTGATTGAGTCAGTGTCCTATTTTACAATGTTCTACTTTAATGCAATAAAGATGAGCTATCGTCTAGGTCTTCAAAATGATACTAAGTTCTGGAGTTACTATTTGGCATGAAAAGATAGCATTACCTAATAATGAAAGTTTGTTGGCTCTGAAAGTCCTCTAGAGTTTCTTACATATTAGTATTATTTAGGTTTCTGATGATCGACGAATGGTGTGAACATGTTTGGTTAAATGCAAACAAATCCCCCATCAATAAAGAGTAACGCTTTGCTTAATGGAAAAATGAGAACTGATGATTTGTTAATGTAAATCATAACACACAGGGATTCGAAGCATCAAAATCTCAATTACTGTCATTATAAAACTAAAATCTTTACTATTGTGTCCCAGAAACTATAAATTCAAATTTACAGAAGAATGAATAGAACATCCAGACACTCCTTATTGACTGATTCATTAAGCATTATGAGTATCAACTATACAACAAAACGTACACTAGTTGCTATATATGCAAATATTCAAAGCAACTGGAGCCAAAAAAATGAACAAAGGGGTCAAAATGAACAATTACGAACTGTGACCTATTTGCAGTTTGAAACTTCAGAACTTTGAAAGAAACAAAGAGAAAGAAAGGTTAGAAAATAATGGGGGAGTAGAAATTAGAAAGTATAGCAGTATCTATGGAGAATAGGACTATGCTGAGGCTTAAGTGATTCCAGGAGAAACACTGGAAGGAGAATTCTAGCAGTAAAGGCCCCAAATACTCCATTATTTGATAAAGAGGAAGGTCAGAGTGGTCCAAGGCTAGTGAAGGAAGAGAAAAATGCATTGAGAGGACTGGACAGAGTGAAGTCAGATTACGCCTGTAAGTAGGACAGTTAGATTTTAACCAATAGGCAGTGGGGACCCTCAATTTCTGGAAGGGATTCATTTAATATAGCACATTGGCTTCTTGCTACTAGAGAGCAGATATCATTCCTCTTGAATCAGAACAAATCAGGAGCAATACAGCGGAAGCAAATAAAGGAAAGTGACCAAGGTGGGGAAGAATTATATACAAGTGGGGGAACACACTGTGAGTATGGGATTTTGAAAAAAGATTAAGAAGCACGGCTTTTAATATTGATTTTTTTAAAGATTGTATTTATTCATATTTGAGAGAGAGTAGATGTGTGGATGGGAATGGGGGAGGGGCGGAGGGAGAAGGAGAGAGAATCTGAGGCAGACTCCATGCTGAGCTCTGAGTCCAACATGGGGCTCAATCCCATGTCCCCGAGATCATGACCTGAACCAAAATCAAGAGTCAGACACTTAACTGACTGAATCACCCAGGTGCCCCAATATTGATTTTTAATATGAATACAGTCCTTTCCAGAGATTAGAAACCTCAGTTTCTAATAGAGGAATTATTTGTTCAGCAAATGTTTATTGATCATCTGATATGTGTTGGAATCTTCCAATTTAATAAGATTTAATATAATCAGATTGGTTACACAATGATGGAAATCATGAATGAAGGATATAAAAAGTGAAAATCTTTCTGGTACAGATAGGCAGTACTTCAATTGGAAGACAAGGTCATTCATTTGAATGTATTTTATATACTGATCATAGGAAACTATTAGTAAGGCTCTCTACACTCAGTAGAATAGAGATTTCGCTCACATCTGCATCTTTCCCTCAAAGACCTCACATCCAACGGAAAGAAGACAATTACAATAGTCAAACCTGATAGGGTTCTGAAGATCCCTAATATGTACACTACACAGAATTGCAGCTTCATTCATTTATCCCGCAACAAAACTCATTGGGCACAAATATGTGCCAACTATCACCAACATGTCTGCTCTAGAATAATTCTTTACAAAATTTAAAAAGGAAAACCTATACTGCATGCCTATTTTGAGCTAGACAACACGTTGATGGGGTTCCTCTTTATTCTCATTGATCCCAGGACTGAATTACCCTCTTCCCCCTTTCAAGAGGAAACTATTGTTCTAACAGTCAGGGATACGGAGAACAGTATGGTTTCATGTAACAGTTTAGAGACCATTTCCTTCATTGTATGTAGAGGCGCACTTTCTTCTAGAGTTTTACTAGATAGAGGAACCATCAGATGATAACAACCCACGGGAGCAGAGCATTCCAGAACACCCGTGCTGTCTGAAATGATACTGTAGATAAATTCAGACTAAAGATTCTTGGTCACTCTAAGGACCCCACAGATCAGACCACAGATGCCAGCCATGGATTTAGTTCCCCAGAGCCTGCTCTGATCTTGGGATTCCTGCCTTTCCACCTGCTGCTTACACCATTAAAAGTAGCAGTAACAACTGAAGGGCTCTTACTTCACCCACAAGGTAAGCACAGACTCTTAGCTTTTCCACTGTTTGCCGAGCACTCCTTTTGATTGTTAGTTTTTAGATGTTTTTATACACCCCTTGAGACAACTGGTGTGCGGTCTCCATGGCTACTCTTTCCAAAGAGTTCTTTTGGCAATGATACAACCTGCATGATTCAGGACTTTCAGATTTTCAGTAGAACAAACCAGCTTTATGATGAGGCTGTGATTGCCAATGAACTGGGCAGACGTATCACAGGTTTTGAGTCTGATACTTATGTTAATATCAGTTTCATTCTCAAACCTTTTATTATTATTTTTTTGAATTTTTACTTATTTATTTTTAAAGATTTTATTTATTTATTTATGAGAGAGAGGGGGGCAGAGGCAGGAGGAGAAACAGACTCCCCACCAAGCAGAGAGCCCAATGTGGGACTCGATCTCAGGGCTCTGGGATCATGACCTGAGCCAAAGGCAGAAGATTAACCAACTGAGCCACCCAGGTACCCTTGAAGCTTTTTGCCTTTTTTTTTTTTTTTTAAACACTGACCTTTACATCAGAAAACTCCTACATCACTATAGAAGGCAGAGTTCCACAATGTGGAAAGAGAAGCCATGACCCAGAGCCACTAAGTGTGCTCAGCTGATACATAAACTAGGATCCCCCAGCTTCCGATTTCTACTTTGGCATACTGTCCATCTATATTGTGGTACCCATATGGGGGTTTTTTGGGGTAGTCTCTGCTTATCCTGAGTCATCAATCATTACACCATCATAAAGCCAAAATAGATGCATCTTTGCAAGTCAACTTGCTATGGACTGAAAGTTTGTGTCTTCCCAAAATTTATATTCAAAGCCCTAATCTCCAGTGTGATATTCGAACAGGGGGACTTTGAGAGATAATTAGGTGATAAGGGTAGAGCCCACATGATAGGACATAAGAGCCTGCTTCCTCTTTCTCTCTGCCTTGTGAGGATACAGCAAATGGCTGTCTGTCTGCAAACTAGACCCCCAATTGCCCAGTATCTTATTAGACTTCTTAGCCACCAGAACTGTGAGGAATACATTTCTATTTTTTAAGACAACCACCCAGTTTAAAGATGTTTATTTGAGAGAAAGAAAGAGAAAGAGAAAGAGCAGAGGAAGGAGCAGAGGGAGAGGGAGAAGCAGACTCTCTGAGCAGGAAGTCTGACTTGTGGCAGGATCTCAGGACCCAGGATCATGACTTGAGCCAAAGGCAGATGCTTACCTGACTGAGCCACCCAGGGTGCCCCCTAATCTATCATATTTTTGTTATAGCAGCCTGAACTAACATATCTACAACAATAGATTTCTTATTTATGACTAGGGAAACAGTAGAAAAAATTCTTTTAAATACCACTCCACAGAAACTTAACTCAATTCCTCACTATATATATATATATATATTTTTTTTTTCCCCCCCCCCCAAGAAGTTTTCCCCAGTACCAGAATTCTCATTTTTTAGTCTTTGGATTTTGTGTGTATGTGTGGAGATGCCAGATTCAAGAAAACATGGGTATGATTGTCTTTAAATTTAAAACATTCTTTGCAAGCCTTGACAAGCTAAAACAATAAACCAGGAAAAGTTCTGAGTTTTTCTACTTTCCCTTTCACTGACAATACTTGGTGAATATATAAGTAATTAAGTTGAAACCATTTATTGAAGGGGGCAAAAAAGGAAGGCAAATAATGAACCAGCTAGCAATTTAGCCCTTAAAAAACAGCATCATGAGCAAAGTAATTTACAAAACACTTTTAGGGTATGTTAATTTCATTACATATACACACATCAAAATATTTGGAAAACTGGCATACTACAGTTCTCACTTTAAGATATGTTAACCAAAGCTCCAATAATGTCAAAGATAACAAATGTCTTTAACTTCTTTAACTCAGGATGTCCTGAAAAAGACTCCTCTTCTTTTAATTTCCATCATTATCTTCTAGAATATACTTTGACTCTAAAGGAGAGCAAGTTGAGAATGTGTCCTATAGCTTTACGTACCACTCTAGCCACAAGGCCTTAGAAGCTGACTCTGCTTGCTTTGAGAGCCTGTTACTTTGTTTTAAACTAGATGTCTGGATCACAGCTGTCCCCCCAATCACAGTGTAGTCACTTAATGAATTCTCACATTCACACACTTTTTCAAACATCCAGAATGACAAAGACTCAGCAGCATGATGTGAGGACATGGCTTGGGGTGTCAAGAGACCAGGAAACCAGGCTTGATGAAAATGTTTAATCTTGGGAACTTGTGCATCTAAACATTAAGGAGGTGAGAACAATATCACTTCCTCCTGCAATCTTCTATGGTTCTACCATGTGGTCTTTCTCCTGGCTCCAAGGCAAAGATCTGAAATATCTGGTAGTCTCAGAGTTTAGTAAGGGTGTTCCCTGAGTTATTGGGGTCTTTGGAGATTACATCAATAAGAAGATTAAAGGATCTTAAAAGGTTAACTATCAGAGCTCTTCAAATAGATCTGAAAAAGCACTTGCAATTTCCTGAAAAGATGAAAGGACTGCAAAACAGAAGGATGTTTCTGACCAGTTTTCCAGTGAAATACAATGAATAGGAATTTAGTGGCAGATAATACCCCCATTAAAATAATGGCGGATGCTTTAACAACTAAATCCTAAAATATCAGTGGCTTATGCAAAGTTTTTTTTTTTTTTTTCCTTCCTTATTTATGTAACAGCCCCCTGCAGTTGTTCCTGGCCAGGAGAAGTTTTTTATCCAGCTGGTGATCCAGGAATCAACGCTTTCCACACCTTATGGTTCGGGGTCCTTTGCATCTAGTCCCAGAGAAAGAAGGAACACCTACTACTTAAATGCTTTGTACCAATTACAACTTCTTGACCAAACAGGCCACATGGTTCCCCTAGAGGCAATAGCTGGACAATGGCATTCCAGTCTAAGCAGTATTAAATAAAAAATGGAGATGAACCCTGACAAGTCCTAGAGCAGACAAAACTACTTAAGCCATGTAAGCAAAATGGGTAAAATTTTGAATAATTTGGAGTTGTTGTGGCCACTGTAGGAAACATTTAACTTAGATAAGAGAGTCCACCTTAAGGGGCGTCCTTGAAAATTGAGGATCCTGAGCCTCTACTTGCTATCCAGACGCTCTTAAAAAACAAGATGAGTCCAAAAATAGCTCAGAACAGATTTTTACAGCATGCGAATAATCAGTCTTCAGGTAAAAAAGAAGAACAACAAAACAAAAACACAGTTGGCTTTCTGAGTAAGTAACCTTGACAGAGTCTGTCTGCTAGCAACAATTTGAACCCAGCTATATTTCTGAGTTTTATATTATTGTGCCTGAGGCATGGCGAAATTTTTTAAATGAGAGCTGTAAGATCTCTGTGTCTGTCTATATGTCTAGTGCATATAGGTAACATTTTTTTAAAGTTCTATTTAATTGGCTTAAAGAAAAACAATCACTTATATAAATATTCCTAAAATGCTGAAATATAGAAACAAACCCAAATGTTTGAAGTTCACATGATGTGGGACAATTGCTAATAAATAAAAGTTACTTTAAGTTTGTTGGTTTAATAAAAGCAAGTGTGTCTTCAGATTCGGCAACATTAAATATAGTGCAAACATGCAACTTTTCTACCTGCGTTTACTAGACAAATAAGTTCACACTGTCTCTAGGTTACAAAATTTATCAGCAAGAAAAATAACTTAAGATGATGGTTAGATCTTTGATGTCTAATCTAAGCATAATTGTTAAAAACAAGTAACTTGGAGAAAAGTAAATGAAAGTTTATACTAACACACTAAATATTCATTGAATATCTAGATCTTTTCTAAGAAAACAATATACTGAGACATTGATTACTAAACATGTTTAAATTTACTTTTGGCTTGACATTTATATAAAAACAAAATAAATTGATTTTGCCACATTAAATCAAATTGTAGTATGAAAAACGTGGCTCTAAAATATTATGTCTTACTTATGTACTTATGTATTTACTTATGTATACATTTGCTAATCTACAATAGTATGTGGTAGACAGTTGCTAATATATGATAAACAGATAATTTCCTAGTTTTCACTGGAAAGTAAAGTTTACAAATATTTAAAATTTATATGTGTAAAATGGAGCTACTAGAAACAACAAGAGTGAAGGGAAACAACTTTATATGAAAAATATGGGAAGAAAATAAGATGTATTTCTATATGAAGAGGATTCAGGGAAGAGAAGATGTATTTTGGTTATGATAAAAGAGTAAGGTCTAAAATAAAATACCTGCTTATTCTAAAACAAGAAGGGAAAGAGTAAAACAAAACTTGAACTGATACAGAAAGTTGCACGTTTGTGGAAAAGACATTTTTATATTGTGAGTTCAAAGCTGGCTAAATTGAGTAGATTTTATGAGGGTTTTCAAGCTCCTTTTAAAATGAGCTGAATAGTGTGCAAATAAAAAACCAGAGTTAATTTTGTTAAAGCCACAACATTTTTTTACATTATTGGTCTACTTACTAAAAGTCTAGAGAAATTTTTTTTTTTTCTGTCCAGATAAGGTAATCTGTCCAGGAAACAAAGATTCTTTGTCTTGGAAATATTTCCTATGTTCCACGTTGTCTTTATCGGGTCTTTGATTACTTAGAAAAATGGAGTCTTTTTAATATTAAATGAGTTAAGTTCTTCTTACAACTATGTGAGTGGTTTCTGTATTTGCCTAGATCTTTTGACTGCCAGTGATTGGATACTAAGTCTTGTTTTATAGTGACTGATGTTTCTGTTGGATCAAATGTCTTCAGTCTTTTGACATTTTGACAGGCTTCCCTTTAGGGAAAACTTGATTTATCAAGTTCTGGATGGCATCTTCTTGACCTCAAACTAACTAGACCTTTCCAGAGGGGCTCTGGAAAATCTCAAAAGATTTGCTTTCTCTCCTTATAAAAGAGGCTGATTTATTTAGACTTAGTGGATACATGGATGTTCATGGGAAACATTGCCAAATAAAAAGTAATGCTTGAGCCTTAGATTATATTTACATGGGTACATATTACTAACATAATTCAGAAATTATATGAAATTCCTCAACTTCTGATGTCCTGATATAATATTATCAGTCATAAGTCCACTTTTTACTTTGAAATACTATAGAGCACAAAAACAACATAATCACTTATCAATTGCATCACTGTGTGTGTATGAACTCTCATCAGATCTTTAACCAGAGCTATTTTTTAAGTCTTTTGTCCCTCATAGACACTTGTTTTACTCTCAATTCTTCTCTGAAATCATATACAATGAACTATATATCAAAATGCTTCCTCATTAAAGAGATTCATGGAAAAGGTCACCTGACATGTACTCTACCATATAAGTTTCTGATAACTTTAAGATCATTATGCTGAACTAGATAAGTCTTTCCAAAATTCTGAATGCAAACAATTGGTTTATAAAATTGCTAACCCAAGATGAAGGAAAATGAGAATTAAAGGAGAATGAATGAACTGATGAAGAGGATTATAGTCTTTAGGACTTGATTTAAAATATTGCTGGTTCCTTAATGTTTTCTTTCTCAGATTTAAAGGACCCATTTCTCCTCTCTTTTAAGCTTTCTATAACTTGTAGCAATTGGAAAAAATATGCTTTTGTAAACAGAAATTGAAAAGTTTATCTTTTTCTCCCTCCAGAATTCAGGAACTCTTAATATTCTTATTTTTCATGACAACATATGTACTCACCTAATTTCAATAAGAATCTGCTCTCTTTGTGTAAGAGGACACAATTAAACAAGTTAATTAGTTTGGCTTCTTAGCCTAGAGAGACTTTTAAGATTTAATCAGAAATTCCTTATTACCCAACAATTTTAAAGCACTAAGGTTGTCTTTACAGAGCCAATAAAACCCCTTAGATATGGCCAAAGCTTTGAACTGTCATATATGCATATTTGAGAATATGCATAGAATTACTGTTCTTCCTTCATTTGTATAAATGATCAAGGCAAGCTTACTAAGACAAGACTTCTTATTTTACAAATATACTTGTATTTTTTTATATATATATTTTATATATATATATATAAAATATATATATATAAAATATATATATATATTATATATAAATTTTAAATAAATTTATTTTACAAATATACAAATATACTTCTTATTTTACAAATGTTTCACTGTAAATATCTTTGATAAGAACGGGAGGACTATTTAAAAAATGTCTTTCAATAGAAAACTGTAGTATACCTGTTATCAGATTCTAATCCTGTTAGTGGTCCTTAAGATTTTGTTACCTAGTTCTAAACTTCAGAGAAACCACCACAACATATCATTCATGGAAAACCTTCGTGTCTGTTACTGTATGGGCCACTCAAAAGAGTTCACCAGAGTACCAAATTGGGCATCAAATACAGCCAAACTGCAAACCAGGAAAATCTGTCAGGCTGAAACTGCCATCATTTTTCCACCATCTGAAGATGCTTCCAACTCAGATCTAGAGATTTTTCTCAACTGACTGTTCTCCAAGCTCAGAATCTGAGCTTAATATTTGTTTGAACTTTAACTTTTGTTAACCTTTCGACCTTTCCAAAATTTTGTTTAAAATTAATCTTTGTTTTTTCTTTTGTTTCCGTAGAAATCCCTCTTATTAAATTACCTGGTTGCTCACATCATTTGGAGGCCTAATTTAGGTAGAAGCTCACCTGCGACACCACTTCCTAAAATAAAACATCCTAGTGTTCATCTTGTCCTAAGTAATCACGAGGATAAGTGATTACCAATACATTATGTTGTACTTGTATAAATAATTCAGAAAAAAGTGGAAACCCAATTACACATTATTTTTAAGAAAGTGTAGGTTGATTTATAAAGGTAAAACCTGAGTCTTGTTATAACCTGTTTGATTTAATTAATTGGTTAAACCTCTTAACGGTTTGACATGCCTTCCAGCAGACACACCTCACATGAGAGCCATCAGGACTGGACACATGCAAGAACTCAATTATCTGACCTCTTAGGTCTATGATGATCACATGGACTGCATGACACTCCATCCTGACTCAAGGAGCCCAAACAGCACACATGGGATTCCTCAGCCTGGCTAGATCAACAGCGGTGCCTGGCAGAAATGCTGTATGAACTGGTCACACTCTCAGCTTGCTGAGAAAAGGACCAAAAGTGGGGAGTTTTTAAAATTAAATGCAAGGGGTGCCTGGGGGGCTAAGTGGGTTGGGGCCTCTGCCTTGGGCTCAGGTCATGATCCCAGCATCCTGGGATGGAGCCCTGCATCGGGCTCTCTGCTCAGCAGGGAGCCTGCTTCCCCCTCTCTCTCTGCCTGCCTCTCTGCCTACTTGTGATCTCTCTCGGTCAAATAAATAAATAAATAAATAAAATTAAATGCAAAGTGGAGACCGGGCTTGAGAATTCCCCTGAGCAAGCATCAAACACTTAAGCCATGTAAGCAAAACTATTTATTTCATAAATATGAGCAAAAGTTAGGGAAGTTTTTGTAAATGGCCCTGGCAATCATACAAAACCTTAAGTCATCTTCTAGAAAATGGTATGAGATAATCACTTTTAACCAATCCCCTGCTATGTGGAAACCCCCATTATAAATGTAAACAGCTTCCCTTTTGCTTTACAAACCATCCTGTGACATCTGAAGCCCCTGAGCTTTTTCAGATCAGTCTTTCAAATTGAAAGCTCCCAGTTAGAGAACTGTTCTTAAATTCGCAATAGACTCTTAATAAATGCTACTTATTAATTCGGTGGTTTTAATTTTGCTATTTCTGTATTTTTGACAGCAGCTATTTCCAGCAAAATCTCTGTACTAGGGAATGGTGAACAATGAACCTTTTTTTTCCCATGGATAATAGTAGTATGTATTACTTTCCTATTACTTTAAGAAATTACCACAAATTTGGTGGCTTAAAACAATGCAAGTTTATTATCTTACCATTCTGGAAGCCAAAAGTGTGAAATGAGTCTCACCAGATGAAAATCAAGGTATTGGTAGGCCTGCATTTCTCTTTGGTGTCTTTAGGAAAGAACACATTTTCTTACCTTTTCCGATGTCTATGGGCTGATAGCATTCCTTGATTTGAAGCTCTTTCACATTTTTAAAGCCAGCAATATGGGTTCAAGACCTACCCTCCTACCGTCATCTCTCTGCTTTTCTCTTTTTTCTGCCTCCCTCTTTCTCTTAGAAGGATGCTTGTGATTACATTGGCCCACTTGGATAATCCAGGATAATACCCTCCATCTGAAGGTCAACTGATTAGCAATCTCTAGTCCATCTGCAGCCTTAGAACCTGTCTATGCACAGGTTCTTCTGATCAGGACATGGCCATTTTTAGGGGGCCATTCTGTCTACCATGTCATATCAAAAAGATTAGTCACAATGACATTTATTGAGTACCTTCTGTTTGCAAGAATCATGATATAGAATAATTCATTTAATCCTTAAAATAGCCCAATCAGTTAAACATTAGCCACCACTTTACAAATTGAGAAAATTGAAGGAGAGAGATACTCAGCAACCTTGGGTTCAAAGTCACAGAGCCAGCATGCCTGGGTGGCTCAGTTGGCTGAGTATCCAACTCTTGATTCCTGCTCAGATCGTGATTTTGGCGTCCAGGTGTCGGGTCCCACATCTGGCTCTGTGTTCAGTGGGGAGTCTGCTTGAGGATTCTCTCCCCCTCTCCCTCTGCCCCTCCTCTCTCTCTCTCTCTCTCAAATAAAGATAAATATTTTTAAAAAATAAAGTCACAGAGCCAATGAAAAGGAAAAATAGGATTCAAATCCAATTCTGTTTGACTCAAGAAATTCCATTTTTATCTCAGAACATCTACTTCTTTCCCACCATATCTTTCATTCCTTATTTTTCTGCAGATGTCATGGTCTCTTTTTGACAAGTGAAGCCACATAAATCTCTTCTTTGAAAATACTTTTACATTTTTAAGTGGTTGGAAAAAATCAAAAGAAGAGTTATATTTTGCAAGAAGTGGAAATTATAGGAAATGCAAATCCCAGTGTCCATAGTAATGTTTTATTGAAATACAAGCATGCTTGTTTGCTTATTGTCTATGGCTCTCTATGTATGGCCTCTTCCTTTTCCCTCTAGTCCCAGAGAAAAGCATTCCGTGGCCTCCAAAGTTAAGTGACTAAAGCAAATGTTCTGCTCTCAGTCTTAGATTCCCCTAGAAGAGCCTTGGAATAGTAAATAGACAGGCCAATATTACTGCATAGAATAGAGCACATATCTCTGCAAATCTCAGGCTCCAGAGCTCAGAAAAATCACCTGACCAGGGCTGGAGAGAGGCAGATGGCTCTGCCTTTGTTTTCTTAGAAGTACTGAGAATTGGAGACAGAGAATTTAGAGTTGGAAGAAAGCTTAAACATGACCAAATTCAGCCTTCTATTTTACAGCTAATAAAAATGAGGCCCAAAGGATACGCCAACCTGGGCTTGGGTGGCACATGGTTATTTATAGCAAAGAGCTAAGTCCCCACCTAGAGTCCAGGTAGTGTGCCTCCCAGCTTAGGCTCTTTCTTCCACACCCACTAAACAAATTTGGCCCACCATCTGTTTTATGTTTTTACAACCTGTGAGCTAAGAATTGCTTTTCTCCACCCTCACCATCTGTGGCATAGCCTGGACAGGCTGCACTGGGCTGAGGATGTGGGATTGTTGTGGGAGAGACGTTTCACTCACACACCCTGTCCTGTGTATACTCAAGGCAAGTATAAAAATGTTTTTAATGGGAATCATATTGAATACCATCTCTGTAACCTTTCTCTGGTCCATGAATGAGGAATGATCCAGACTTTATCCTTAGAGAGAATTGTCTACTCCAGCCAAGGACAATGTGTAGGATCTTTTCTTTATAATCTCATTTACTCTTGACAACAAATTTGAGAAACATAATATCCATTTTACAGATGAAGCAAACGAGACACAGAGAATTTAACCCATTTGCTATGGATCCAAACCAAGTGGTATCTAGTTTTCTTTTGTTTTTCTTTTTGTTTTCTTGGAAAAGACTATGGTCTTATCTCTAACACTCCCACATCAACTATCCCCTGAACTTCAGAACAGAAAACAGTGAACAAAAATTTTTTAATTATGGTTTTCATTGTTCCCACCTATGGCTTTAAAAGAGTGTTTAAATAAATAGGACCTCTCTTGTAGGAGTATCTCTTTTTTTTTTTTTTTAAGATTTTATTTATTTATTTGACAGAGAGAGATTAGAAGTAGGGTGAGAGAGGAGGAAGCAGGCTCCCTGTGGAGCAGAGAGCCCAGCCCAATTTGGAGCTTGATCTCAGGACCCTGGGATCATGACCTGAGCCAAAGGCAGAGGCTTTAAACCACTGAGCCACCCAGGCACCCTAGGAGTATCTCTTAAAATCAAGTAAGGAATACTGCATTGCAGTGTGAAACAATATGAAAGCAAGATAAAATTCTGGTTTTTCTCCCATTAACATGGGAAGGGGAGGAACTTCATCCCACTCCCTCAAAGCTGAACTGAAGGAGCATCCCTCAGAACTGAAAATTAAATCTGAAGTATTTTGCCAATTGACTCCTAATCGATTATTCCAAGTGTTTGTGATGCAGAGAATGTGATTTCTCCCAGGGACTCTGAAGAGTGGTGCTTAATTATGCATCATGAAATTGAATTTCAGGGCTTGTAATCATGTAACTGTTCAAAATGGAATTTGTCACTGAAACACAATGAGAGGAAATAGAGGATTATTTAACATCTACTCATCTCACTTCAAGATCAGTTTAAAATTGGATGTGTTTCGTGATTTCACGACGGCAGTCACATAAGGGCCATGTAAGCTAAACTCCTACATGTTTTCTGCTAATTTGATTGATTTAGGTCATTTTGTATCATGAATTGGAAAGAGTAGTACAGATTAGGGATATAGATTCAAGCTTTTTCTTTCCTCCCAAAGGTTCAACTCCACAGAAACACAATTAACTTACTCTGAGCCATTCCTTCAGACGCTGAGAAAAATATTAGCTGACAAATGAAGTCTAAGGCAATAGGTGGGGAAAGACAATAACTATATTAAATGGAAAAATGAAGTGGTTCCAATTGGTTTTAATCTTAAACAGAAACAAAAAAGATGGTTTTCAACTTGACATTATCAAGGATCACTGCAAGATTACTTTCTTTCTTTCTTTTTTTAAAGATTTATTTATTTATTTTAGAGAGACAGCGAGAGAGAGAGAGCAGGGGCAAGGGCAGAGGGAGAGGAAGAGAGAATCTCCAGCAAATTCCTCGCTGAGCTTGGAGCCCGAGGAGGGGTGTGGACTGCAAAGTCCCATGCCTGGTACGGAGCCCCACGCAGAGCTGGATCCCACCACCCTGAGATCATGACCTGAATGGAAAACTAGAGTCAGTTGTTTAATAAGTGACTGAGCCACCAAGGTGCCCCTGAAAGATTACTTTCATCAGAAAACTCTAGTCTCAGGTTTGGATATAACCAGATGTGAGGTGGTTATACTACATCTGTGTCTCATGAAGACCTGCCTAGACTTAAATGACCAAAAAGACAGAGGACCATACATATTATGAATGAAAAAGAAGTTTAATGAAGCTGAACTATAGGTCTCTTTATTTAATCACCAGTGAAACAAAACACTGGGATATCTAAGAGTAATAACATAACTATTTTTAAAATATGACAATTGTCTAATGATCAAAGTAAAAGTTAAAAATATCTAACCTATCATATTATGATTGTTCATTGTCTGAGGTGACATGGTTTAACAAACAACATAGTTTTATAAAACAATGGCAAAAAAAAAACCGATTTTGCATCAGATATTCTATTTTCCACATAGGCTTAAAGCTGATCTTAAAAAACAAATGAACTCACATTTGAGTTTAAATTGGATGCACAAATTCTTTTGTGGCCAGGGAGGCCCCATATGCCCTAGAATCCTGAGAACTTCTATCTTTTTGCCTCACGTTACTCTGTTCTCACTTTGCTGGCTTCCCTTTCATGCTTCAAAACTACCATTTCTTTTCTTCTGCCCCCACTTTTAAGCCTTTTCATATATAATTCCCAGAATCGGCCAAGTCCCACACTTTCTCTTCATATGGCCGGCTCCTCGTTTCTGGGTCCCAGAGTAAAATTTACCTCTAGCAAGGTCATTCCAGAGAACTTATCTAAATTGTACTCTTCCCTGTCTCTCACCACTTTTCTCCATCACTGCATCAGGTATGATATTACAGTAATAGTGCTTTGTTAATAGCATGTACAACAATTTATAAATTGCATGTGCTGACAAGTAGTATACTGTCTTTTATCTCAATTAGGTTGTAAGTTTCACAAATGTTTTTGGCACTGAATTGTTTCTGTCAATGTCTCCCCAGTACCTGATAAACAAGTGTGTGAAGATTTAAGAAATGAGTAAGTTCAGATACCTCTTCCTATCTCCAAGCCACCTCCTTCAGACACATTGATGGGCAATTGGCTAAATTCTTGTTTTTGGAGAGCAGTTTCAAATCTAGTAATCATATTCTGGAACATATACTGAAAGGTAGAATAACTAGGTGATTTTCCCCAAATCCCAACTCACAGATGCTCCACTTTATTCTAGAAGTTGAGTGAGAGAGAGAGAGAGAAAAAAAAGTTGAGTGAGATAATACAAATCCAAGATACAATCTTCATCGGTAAAAATAAAAAGCTTATAATTTTATTGGGGCAACACCTAAACATGTATAGGTTAATGAGATAACTATTCAAGGTCATTAAGTCAACTGGTGGAATAGTCAGAAAACTAGAAGTGACTGTCAAGGGATTTAAAAGAATTGAGACAGATGGGGTATTCATACAGTTCGGCATAAGAGGAGAGGAGGAGAGGCCCAGAAATAATTATTTTAGATGGGGAAAGGACAACATTCATGTAGCAAAGAGGAACACAAAGAGGCTAGCATAGAGATGATCAGTTGGGAGATCGTTTGGGTAGGTTGGGTAGATAATGTAACCTAATGGAGGGATATTCATGCCAGACTGAATTGTGTCAATGTGAGTTCTTGGTCAACAAGAAAGCAAAATGATTTGGTAAAACTGGAGTTTTAGAAAAGTCACCTAGCAGGATATATCGAAGGACAACATGTTACCTGTAGCAAGACAAATAATGAAGTAAATGAAACAATGTGTAAAAGAATGGCGAGAAAAGATGAAGAAAAAGGAACCGAAAACATACTGAAGTTTATTAGTAATTCCTCTTGCCTGAGAGAAAGGAGGTTTTATCATGCTGATATCAGGGACTGAGAAAAAATTTTTAAAAAGACACTTAAAAATTGAAGTTGTAATTTTTGTTGACCAGGACAACACACTTAAGTAATAAGAGACAACTTTAGAGAAACATTTATTCAATTTGAACAGCCAAACATACATTGAGTTCACTTTTGATAGGCATTCGTCATGCACTCACTCACTACTAAGGGTTTTATTAGGTGGAATGAACATGTCGTCAATTGACATTGAAAACAAAATAAATGAACAAGGATTTGAATTCAAATTTCCTTGATCCAGAATGCTGCAGCTTTATTTCATGGAGTGGGCTGAAACATTCCTGGCCTGTGTATAATAGAAGCTTTCTTAGCTTGACATTATTCTCAGATGTCATCTCATACCTCTTTAATTTATACTAAGTTTTTAAAGTCTTTGAGAGGTTAGGCACATAGGTCTTTTTAATGGAGACAAGCTACGAGGGCACACAGTGTTCTTTTGAAAAATTAGAGCAGGACTCTTTGAACATTTTTTTGCCCCTCATATTGCCTGGTTTTATAAATTTTGACTCTATTTCAATCTTTTAGTATGTAAAAGACACTTGCATAAATCATCTTCAAGAAAAACTGCTCTTGGGTTTTAGGAAAAAACTGCAGCATCATCTTAAAGCGTCATAAAAAATCAAGGATAAAAGGCTCAGAAAGTAACATTCACTCTGTTCAACAAAATTTCTTTTATTATCCATGCATTATAGACATTTAGAGATCTGCTTTTCACATTGGATCACAATATCCGTAAAGCATGTCGGTATACACCTTTCAAAAATAATATGCTTAGCGAAATAAGTCAACTGGAGAAAGACAACTACCACATGATCTCCCTGATATGAGGAAGTGGAGATGCAACGGGGGTGGGAGTTAAGGTGGTAGGAAAAGTAAAAATGAAAGAAGATGGGATCGGGAGGGAGAAAAACCAAAAGAGACTCTTAATGTCATAAAACAAACTGAGGGGGGTGGGGGGAAGAGGGGTTGGGTGAGGGTGGTGGGGTTACATCATATGTTTAAATAAAGCTTAAATAAAGTAATAATAATAATAATAATAATAATAATAATATACTACTATTTTGTTTTCAGTAAAATGTATTGGCATTCTCCCTTTAATAAAGACAATTCCAGTCCTCTGAAACACATTTGAAAAATACAGAAAAACATAAAGAAGAAACAAATGATTTATGTTCTCAACACATAATCACTTGATCTCTATATAAATTAAAATCACACTACACATTTGACTGCATAGCTTGATTTTCCACTTGATAATATATATAATAAGCACTTGCCATGTTTTTTTTTTTTTAAAGATTTTATTTATTTATTAGTTAGAGAGAGAGAGAGCGAGAGCACAGGCAGAGGCAGAGGGAGAAGCAGGCTCCCCGCCGAGCAAGGAGCCTGATGTGGGACTCGATCCCAGGACGCTGGGATCATGACCTGAGCCGAAGGCAGCCACTTAACCAACTGAGCCACCCAGGCATCCCCACTTGCCATGTTTTTAAACATACTTCTCAAACACTTTTATTGGCGGCTTCTTGCGTCTTGTATACTTGAACTACACTTTAATTTACTAATCATCTACCAATAGATAGAAGCTTTGTGACTTTTTTTTTTTATCATAAAAGCTATTGCAGCAAATATCCTTGGGCAAAAAATATGTATTTTTCTTTCATTAAGGTGAATTTATAGGATTGGAATTACCAAGTCAAAAGGTATTTCTATTTTATTGAAATATATATATATGCATATATATATATATTTCACACAAAGTATATTTTACCAAGTTGTCTTTCTAATATCCATAAACCCATAATGTCATCTCAGGCTAACTTATCTATATAGTCACTCATTTGCAACTGTGTTGCATGGCACTGGATTTCTCACTGGCTTTGTAATTTTGTCCTTCGAGATGGCCTTCAGTGAAAATTCTGTTGGAGCCACGCACATACTCCGCAGTATGAAAGCATTCTGCAGCTCAGTTTCCTGCTTGCCTCTAATGGGGAGAGCCATGGGATCATGAACAATATGGTATTAAAGACATGGAATGGGGGGCACCTGGGTGGTCTAGTCAATTGGGCATCTGCCTTTGGCTCTGGTCATGATCCCAGGGTCCTGGGATCAAGCCCCACATAGGGCTCTCTACTCAGTGGGGAGTCTCCTTCTCCCTCTCTCTCTGCTGCTCCCCCTGCTTGTCCTTCTCTCTGTCAAATAAATAAATAAAATCTTTTTTAAAAAAAGACATAGAAAGGGGCTAGATTATCCACAAACCCTGGGTCATATTGGGCAAGCACTGCAGAATTTAAATTATGTGTAAAGTGTATGTATTTATTAAGTATCCCTTTTGTGTAGATGTGAGGAATTGGGTAACTAAGTTATTGACTGGTATGCACCAATCAGTTTGCAACCGTGCATCCATACTAATTGTTTTTTAAAAAAAGTTACAGGGGCACCTGGTTGGCTCAGTGGGTTAGGCCTCTGCCTTCAGCTCAGGTCATGATCTCGGGGTCCTGGGATCGAGCCCCGCATCGGGCTCTCTGCTCGGCGGGGAGCCTGCTTCCCCCTCTCTCTGCCTCCCTGCCTACTTGTGATCTCTCTCTCTGTCTGTCTCAAAAAAATAAATAAAATATTTAAAAAAAAAAAAAGTTACATATTTTCAGTCTTATTAGAAGTAGTTGTCCCCTCATGCCCAAGTGCTTTGCTGCTGTTTGGGGCGTCCTGACCCAGTGCCAGAATCAGACAACCAAAGGGTTAGTACCAGGTGCAGCAGTGGGACTCTAGAATGCTATCCCAGTACAATAGCCCAGCATCTGCTCTTTCTAGTTGATGCTTGCCCAGTTGAGATTGCATAAATATACATAAATATATTTATTTAATATAAATATATTTTAATATAACTCCTGCTGGGGAATAATTATTAAGGACATGTTATAGTAGTTTAGGAAACAAGTAATAATAACTTGTCCCCCTTTGGCTAGTATATGGGCATCAAGAATAAAGAGAAATAAAGTTAAGAGTAATTTAGGAACTGGGCGCCTGGGTGGCTCAGTGGGTTAAGCCTCTGCCTTCGGCTCAGGTCATGATCTCAGGGTCCTGGGATCGAGCCCCGCATCGGGCTCTCTGCTCGGCGGGGAACCTGCTTCCTCCTGCTCCTGCCTACTTGTGATCTCTCACTCTCTGTCAAATAAATACATAAATAAATAAAGTCTTTTTTAAAAAAAAGTGATTTAGGAACTAAAGTCAATGGGACACCCTAGATCAGGAACGTTGGGAAGAGAATACTTTGAAATGTCTGCCACAGAAAGCTCCTCTCAATTGTTGACATTTAAGCAGAGCTCTGAATGAGCAAGGAGCATGAAAAAGAATATTTGGGCAAAGCCAGAAGAGTAATAAAGGCTCTGAGGCAGGAAAGAGCTTGGCATGTTTACAGACATTAAAGGAGAGCAAGGTCAATGCATTCCAGAAAGTGTAGTGTATGAGGGAGGCAAGTAGAAAAGAAAAGATTTAGCAAAATAGAAGATATGTACAGGCCTATAATAGCAAGAACGATCTTCCTTCTGTCGGGAGGGGAGACACCTCTAGATGGCAGACGATTGGCCCTGCAAATGCCATAAGTCAGCCGGTTTGGTATCTGAAGTTGAAAGCCGCCCAATAGCTCCTCCATCTTGCCCTGAAGTGGGAAGCAAGGTATTCTGGCCAGACCAAAAGAGGTCAATATTGCCCCAAAAAGTGAAGATCTGAATTGCCATTTCAGAGAGCAGAAAGACACAACAGCATGTGTAATCTTTAAATGAGTCAAAGATTCTCCAAGTAATTTCTTAGGTCCAATGACATGGATGTTCCCCACAGTGAGGAACATAATTTCTGAGGAAAGTAGCTGCTTTTAAACGCATTCAAATAAATTATGAAGTGATGGCCTTGCTCTCCACCTTGTGACACTTCTGAAGTAAAACGCATTTACATTTCTTTCAGCTGCAAATTTTTAAATATGAAATCTACCTCAGTGTAGCACCTCTTTAATGATTTAATCTGTACATTTCCTCCGACCTGTTTTCAGCAAAAATAATTGAAACCAAATATGCTCTGCTTTGTCATAGTCCCACATGTGCAGTTCTGTAATTAAGCATAATTAAAATCAGCCTCTTCTGTCTTATTTTATATTCCCATCCCATATGCTATATGTTTCTTGCTCCTATTAAAAAGATGTAATTTTAATAAAAACCAACTTTTGTGCCTTTCTTATATTGCTATGATTTTATAGCTTTTAAACCCATGATTACTAGGTTCAGGTGCTGGTGGTTATTAAGTTCTCCATATTTTCTCATAGTAAAGCTTAAGGTAAGATAAAGGAAATGACGATTCTTAGCTTTTCTAGCCTTGAATAAGTAGGTCTGTAGTAATATTGGTGGGACTTGTGTTGGAAGGAGTCTGGATTTAAGTAAACAATTGGTCCATGAATTCAGAATGAGAAAGGTGAATTTGCATCAGGTGTGTCTCTGGAATCCTTGACCTTGCTTATGTGGGGGCTCAATCCAGTCTATGGGAGGCTTCTAAATGAGCCTCAAACTCAGCTAACATCTAAGAAAGGGGGGAGGATCCAAGCAAGTAGCTTTCGCTTGTATTTGTTTTTCCTGATGTTCACTGACTCTATATGTTAGTGCAAATTAAAGTAACTAGAGGGTCTCAGCCTTTGAATCGCACAGAATCGGTTATTGGAATGCCTCAGTGCTGACCCCCTTTAACCCTCCTGTAGTCTAACTCCAACGGGGGCAGCTGAAATTTCTGGAATGGTTGCTTCTGTTACATTTAGCCTTCTCTATTTACTCCCAGTGAGCCATGCAAATTTCACAATTTTGTATAGACACCACAATATCAGAAGCATGGGAAGCCCGGGTTTAAATTGCTACATAGTAATGAGGAGAAATGCTAGCTACAGCTAGACCTGCTATAAGATAACTTATTTGAAATAGCTTGTTTATATCAGTGGTTCTTAAACTTTGCTTCATATTGGATTGAGCGAGGGAGCTTTTAAAAAATCCTGATGCCCAGGGACATCGGGCTGGCTCTGTTGGTAGAGCATCCAATGCTTGATCTCAGGGTTGTGAATTCAAGCCTTGTGTTGGGTGTGGAGGCTACTTAATTTAAAAAAAAAAAAAAATCTTGATGCCCAGACTACATTCCAAGCTATAGCAGAATTTCTGAAAATGGAACCTAATTGAGAATTAGTGGTTTATATGATTATTAATAATAGAGGACAAATATGGAATAGTCCAGCTGTTCTTTTATTAATTTATCTAATGTGTAGCTAAATGTACAAATTATGTGCATCTACATACGATTCGATTTTTATGGCTTAATATATTTTTCATTTAGGTTCACAAAACAGGGGCAAAAATAGCTCTGATTTACCTTCCAAAGTAATACCCGATCCACCAATTTGAGAGACACAAAAGGCTTATGTGATAACTTTAGTTTTATAAGCTGTTGTTTCTGGCATGTGGCAACTGAGCAAAATGTAAAATTATTATTTTTTGTTAATTAGTTATTTTTTTCTAAGCTTTATGAATCTTGCTGTTAATCAGGAAGGAAAAAGAAGGCATTGGTTTGGATGAAGGGAATCATGTGAAATTCTCCTGTGAGCTCCTTTGTGTTTTGCTTCAGGAGACTGTATATATGGCAAGGAACCTGGGTGATGAGAGATTTGATTAAAATAATTGATATTTTTTTCCTGAGGCTGTGAACACCTGAACAGGATACATGGCAAAAACATGAACAAAAAACAAACAACTGAGTAATTAATCATCTGCAAAGACTGAATTGTGAAAAACAAATTGGAAAAACTGAACGCTGAAACTCTGAGTTTTCTTTACCAGAAACTTGGCTAAGGTATTATACTCTTTTCCCTAACAGTGTGTATCACTTAAACCTAGTAATAGTCACACAAGAATCGGAGACTGTTATTTCAGTCACAGAAGATATTTTATCTTAAACCAACTAGAACCAAACCAGAACTATTCTACAAATTGGTTTTAGTGAGTACATAAACCTCCCAAATTTACTTATACAATTAAATTTGGTGTTAATTTCCCCAGTGGCTTCGTTTGGGTAAGAGTTGATTGTTTTTCATTAATTTCTCACAGAAGAAGCTGACCCGAAGGTACTGGGTACCATGTTCTAACGGTGCAACAGTTATCATACTGATTTATTAGACTCCAAATTACTACTTAAATTTAAGTCCTCAAGGGCTGAATTCATTTCCAAATTTATATTTTATTTCTTTTTCAAATTTAATAATATTTTAAGTCAATGTAATAAGCATATTGCTCTATCAAGAAACAAAAATAATAAATGTGGGCACTGGTCCTTTCTTTGGCTCCGTTTCGGTAGAGAAATGCTAAGGGTCAGTAAACGTTCACTCTGATAGGAGTGATCAGCAATTTCCGAAAACATCTTTTTGTGGCTTTCTTCAAAAGGAAGATACAGCTGCAGATGTGACATACTAAGAAAAGGAAGCAAAATATCCATGAGCCCACTAAAGACAAGCAATAAGAGGGATGTTAGAGACTGGAAGATGAAAACCCAAAAACATGGGCAATGAATCTCCCAGCCATCCATTTCCGTTCTTTTGACTTGCTGTTTTTAATCCTTTTTATTGGTTACAGCTGTGTTCTTTCCACAGATGAGCAATTGCATAGTGTTGTTAATTTTAATTTAACCTGTGAATCATGGTGATTAAGAGATCTATAATCCAGGCATGCTAATTAAGTGTCCTTCGTATGAGTTTTAGGAGTGGAGAAAAGTCTTGGGTATCTACCCATTAGCCATGTTTTGTGAGCCCTTCGCCTCATCCAACAATGAGGACATTTCATGAATTTTACCTTTTAGGATCAGTTTTATATCGTGTCTCAGTCCATGTAAGGCTTTTCAGAAACATCAGTGGAGCTGGAGAAAAATAACTTATTGCACTGCCTTCTTGCTCTTTTTGAGGGAGAGAGGCTATGAGCACAAGTAAGAGTGTCTGAAATATACATGCCCGCGCTCATTTATTTAAAGAGTTATCATTCATCATTGTCAGAGACCCTAAGGGCCAGAGAGCATTACTGCCAGTGTCTCGTGATCCATGTGAGTTTTCCAAAGAAGACTAGTCACAGTGAAACCTAATGCAAGCGTAGGAAATATTTTTAAATTTCTAAAATTGATTTTTAATTGATTATAATTGATTTTTTTATTGATTATAATTGATTTTGTTTGCTTAAAAAGGAGATTTCTGTATAGAGCTGAGCTATATAGATCACAAACTATGCTTAGAAATTTGGAGGTTTCTGATGCTTTATAATTTTTATTCTTTTTTTATAATCATGCCCCCCCATACACAGATCAACTTGTGCAGAACTTATTCAAGGAGTAAGTTAGCCACCCTTGTTATTGACAAGCTATTTATTTATTTATTTTTAATTTTAATTTTTTGATTATTATATTTTTTTCCTTGTGATGAGAAGCTTTAAGACCTACCCTCTTATCAACTTTCAGATATGCATTACAATGCTAGTATTTGGGGTTTTTTTTTTAAGATTTACTCATTTATTTATTTTAGAGGGACAGAGAGAGTCAGTGGGGGGAGGGGCAGAGAGAGAGAAAAGTCTTTAAGCAGAGCCTCCACTGAGTGCAGAGTCAGATGCTGGGCTTGATCCTATGACCCAGGAGATTGTGACCTGAACTGAAACCAAGAATTGGATTCTTAACCAACTGAGCTACTCAGGTGCTCCAGCAATGCTAGTATCTGAATCAATAAAATATACACGCATTTACAAGTATATGACCCACAAATTACCAACTGGCACTGAATTATTTGTTGGTTTTTCATAAAACAGGCATCTGCCAATAGGGGTTGGCAAACTAAATTCAGTTTTTGGATTTTTGTTCTGGATTCTTGGAATTCGTATCTTCATTTTTTTTTTTTCAAATTTTCTTTTGAATCTTATTTTGGCAATATATTTTAAATGTCCCAAGACTTTTTAAATTTCCCTTTTTCTTAGCATCCTGTTCTTACTTTATGGTGCAAAATATTTTTGAATCTCTCTGGGAATACACATTTTGTTTCTTAAGGTTATATATTTTCCCTGGTCAAGTAAAAAATATATTTTTGGTTTACCTCCATTTCACCTTTGTTCTGAAGACTCTCTTGAAATATTTGGTGAGGACTGGTAATTTATTTAACTTTAGGAAAGGAGATGATCATTGGGATCTTTGCATATTTGGGTAGCTTATCATCTGTCCATTTTGCTTCAGGGTTAACAGGCAAGATCCAGTCATTATGGAGTAAGTCTTATAAGAACCAGAAAGTCTGAGTGGGGCTGACTCTGGGATGTGAGTAGCACAATAGTTTCCCTCATTCTCCCCACACAATTTTTCTACCTTACTAAAAATATAAACATAAAATGCTGCCCATCGTTTACCTGGCAGGGGGAGATAATCTGTGCCCACTAGGGTTTGCATTATAAATACCTGAAATTTAAATAAAGCAAAAGAGATTATTAAATATTCTTTTAGTGCACTCCTGGGATTTACATCTTATTGTCTGTGTTATTTTTATAATTCTTGGAACAGAGGTTAATTTTTAGGTTTTTGTTTAGTAGAGATGCAAATGATTTCTGTCAAGTAGAAAAGATGACCCTAGAGATTGTAGTTTATGTCCTGGCTAGACATTAACCAGCTTTGTATCTAACCTAGCATTCTTGCCCTACGATATTTTTCATTACATTATCTCCCTTTAACTTTATTGGCCCCTTCCTTAATTGAGTTAAAGATCGTTGACGTGTCTTTATTCCATATTTATATGAGAGTCATGTTCTTACCTCTTTGAATATTGTACTTTAACAGCTATTAAAGCTTAATCAGCTACAAATGACCAGGAATGAGTCCATGGTTTGATAAAAATAAGATTTGTTAATTTGTAATAAGGGAGTGCACTCCTGAGGTATTCTGCTGGACAAGAAGGAAGAGAAAATTGTCTTCTATAAGGTTCAGTTTTTCACTGAAGGACTCCAAAGAGGACTAAGGGAGGTGGTAACCAGTTCTGGACTGGTTCCTCTTTCTGAGGCAGGATTAGAAGAAGGAGGATTAACGAGGCACCAGATACTGTTAAAAGGAAAGAGACTTAGCAAGTCTGTATCCCCAGTAATTAATGAAAATTGCAAAATTGCAAAACGGGAGCATCACTGGTAAGAAAGCAGTGCTCCATCAGAGAGGCAGTTAGTTCTAACATTTTACAATTGCTATAATTTCTTGAGTGAAACAATATTTTCTGTTAACTTTGCCGCTGGGTTTATCAGTTTCGTTTTCAGAGCCTGAAGAATACCAAGGTGCTGTTTTCTTTTTCTGTTTGAGCTGACTTGAGCTGACAGCTCTGGATAGGTTTTTCCTTGTTTACGACATAAGAAGGGTGGGAGATGGCAGGGATGGTGAATGTTTAACACTACACCACCTCCACTTTTTGCTTTTAAATCCCCTTTCTTTCTCCAGTTACCTAAGCAAAACTCCACTCCTGAGTCTAGGGGAGGGGGTGTCAGGAAACTTTTTCCGTAAAAGCCCAGATAAATATTTTGAGGGCCCAATGGGTCTTGGTCACAAGTACTTACTGTGCCGTCAGAACATGAAAGCACTCAAAGAAAATACACCCGTGAATAGATGGAGATAGAACTTCATTTACAGAAATAGATGGTGGATGACCTTTGGCCCACGGGCCAGAGTTGCCAGTCCTGATCTAAACTTTCTCTGTGGGGATGCCTGGTGTAAAATATTTTTGAATCTGAATCTTCGGTTCAGGTCATGATCCTGGGGTCCTGGGATCGAGTCCCACATCGGGCTCCTTGCTCAGTGGAGAGCCTGCTTCTCCCTCTCCCTCTGCCTGCTGCTCCCCCTGCTTCTGCACATACTCTCTCTCTCTTTCCCTCTGACAAATAAATAAATAAAATCTTAAAACAAACACAAAAAGTTTCTCTGTGTTCCTCTCCAGGTGGTCAACTCCTTATTCTATCACAGTGCCCACCATATCTTTCCTCAGCTGTGACTTCCTTTACTGAGTCATTCTTTAATAGTCCTGTTTCATTCTGTTTTTCTGAGAACTGGCTGAAATCCCTCACTGACTTGTAGGCCTCCTCCTTTTTCCACATATTTTTTTTTTTTATTACAACAAATAGCTCCTTTTTATTTCACCTCATTGTTACACCTTTCTTATTTCCTTCATCATCTCTTTAGTGAGGTTTCTTGTGGGATGGGAGGGAAATTTTCGTGCTCGATTTGTTGTCTTGAACTGTAGACAGTACAAAAATTTTTTATTAAAAGTGAATAAAAATTGGGATGCCTGGGTGGCTCAGTTGGTTGAGCGGCTGCCTTCAGCTCAGGTCATGATCCCAGCGTCCTGGGATCGAGTCCCACATCGGGCTCCTTGCTCAGCAGGGAGCCTGCTCCTCCCTCTGCCTCTGCCTACCACTCTGTCTGCCTGTGCTCGCTCTCTCTCTCTCTAACAAATAAATAAATAAAATCTTTAAAAAAAATGAATAAAAATAAAGTTACTTGCATTGCCCATTAGGGTATGCCTAGAATGACTATTTTTCATCTGTCAGCATTTCTTAAGGTTCCAAATTTGCATATTGCTGTATTATTGAAAAAGGCAGGCATAGTTTCCCATCCAAAAGAGCTTCCTACCCCAAAAAAGCTGGGAGCTATCTGCACGCTGGTATAATGGACTAAATATATCAAACCATAACATGAATGAATAACCATATATATAATCAATCCTTGCGAAGTTAAAGTGAGGTGATACCACACAAGAAATCTGATTCTGAAGAGCTAACGAGTTTATTATAGAAATAGAAAAAAACTTAAATATTCCTGTTTGCTTTCAATTATCATCCCTCCTTTTCTTTAAGTTATTTCATGAAGGTATAGATAGATATAGGATGCCAATTGAAGATCAATGTATGGATTTTTAAATAGCAGCCCATTAATTTTCTGGAAAAGCGTAGATTGGAAAGCATGTCCAAGATCTGAGGCCAAGGTCCAAGATCTGAGACCTGCTACTACTTATTACAAATCTGTTTTTGACATCTATCTATGGGAAGAGTCGAGTTTTCAAACTAGACTGCAAATATATTTACCTAGCCAGATGCATGGATTTTATCTGCCAGATGTAGAAGCTTGCCTTTTCAGGCATCCGTCCTCAGAGGCCTGGTGTCGAATCCCTCCATATGGGGAGCCCTGAGCCACAAAACAGGACTCCTCCTCTCCCCCAGAATGAAACCTTGCTATTTGGAGCTGTGCAAAACCCCCAGAGTGGGAAAAACCTACATTTGGCAGCCCTCATGGACACAAACTCCAGCCTCAGCCACAGACTGACACCAGCCCTAACTTCAGATCCTGGGGAGCTCGCCTCAGCATCTGCATATCAGGCCTGCCATGCTCTAGGCCCTGTCCCTAAACCTAGCTTGGGATTTCAGACTTGGGCACCCAGATTCCTGGCGCACAAGCCCTCCAGACTGGGGACTCAGGAGCCACACCACAGTTGTTGTGAGCTTCCTCAAACACCCAGTCACTATCAGAATAAGGTATATAAGGAAACATATTGGGTGTTCTAGGCTTGCCTCCAGAAGAAGAAACAGAGAGGAAGCCTTGACTCACTGTAGCAATGCACGAGACAGGCAGTGCAAGAGATTCTGGAAAGTTCTTACTTTTAAAACAGAGTAATGTTACCCTGCTGAAGGAATCTGACAGATGTTAAGCCATTACCAGTTAAATTAGTTCTTCCAACCTTATAGTAAACAAGGGATGGAAAGAGAAACAAGGATTCTCTTCTATATGCTCCCTATTGTGGAGAGAAATGGAGATCTCCTTGCTTATGATAAAAGAAGGTTGAGCTAAGAAGAAAAGGGCTCCTCCATCCCCTCCAAAATCATTAAAGTAAATCAAAATATACTATTATGTAAATGCAACTAACATCCAATGAAATGGCTAATTTATTCTACAATACCACTAAAGTCATGTCAAAATCTTTTTTAAGCTTTTTTTTTTTTCAAAGATTTTATTTATTTGTTAGAGAGAGAGAGAGAGAGAGCGCGAGCGAGCACAGGCAGACAGAGAGGCAGCAGAGGCAGAGGGAGAAGCAGGCTCCCCGCCGAGCAAGGAGCCCGATGCGGGACTTGATCCCAGGACGCTGGGATCATGACGTGAGCTGAAGGCAGCCGCTCAACCAACTGAGCCACCCAGGCGTCCCACCTTAAGATATGTGGACGATTTCACAAAGGAAAGGAACCCTGAGGATTATAAGTAAGTCACTAAATGCCTAGTGGAGTGAAATCAGTCATAAAGTAGTTAACAATGTGCCTATCTTAATGGTATGAATTTATAGTGCTCATCATTTTAGAACTAGCAAATGGCAGCCTCAAGTCACATATGCACAACCTTCAAGAGATCTTCTTCAAGAGCTCTTCAGCAGATAGTAATTAGGTCTGGGCTCCAGCAGCTTGCAGCTGAGGCTGTGTCATATGGGGAAGGAGCCTTACACACCACAGCATGACTCACATAAGGTAAAAAGGAAAATGGATCATCTTGGCTCCTTGTCCTTTCAAAAGAGAAAAAAAAAAAAGGAATAAGCTTCCACTTGAGATAAAATTGAAAGGGAAGCACCCAAAGTCCTGGGATAAAAGCAGCATCTTTTTTTTTTTTTAAGATTTTATTTATTTATTTGACAGACATAGATCACAAGTAGGCAGAGAGGCAGAGAGAGAGGAGGAAGCAGGCTGTCCGCAAAGCAGAGAGCCCGATATGGGGCTCGATCCCACGACCCTGGGATCATGACCCGAGCCGAAGGCAGCGGCTTTAACCCACTGAGCCACCCAGGCGCCCCTAAAAGCAGCATCTTAAAGGGTTTTAGCACTGTGACTGTAGCCAAGTTCTAATCCAAAATTACACAGACGTTATCAAGAGCCAATCAACCACCTAATTGCACTTTTCTTCACTGAATCAGCTCTGCGTCATACGCATACGCTCTCTCATACGCTCTGCGTCATACG
>ML103711.1:0-17135 GCA_003697995.1 Taxidea taxus jeffersonii | reverse complement strand
GCTCTGCGTCATACGCATACGCTCTCTCATACGCTCTGCGTCATACGCATACGCTCTCTCATACGCTCTCTCATACGCTCTGCGTCATACACATACGCTCTCTCATACGCTCTGCGTCATACGCATACGCATCTGCTCTCTTAGATGTACAATGCATTACATTCCCCAAGATATTCTTTTGGGTATACAAGGAAGTAAAGGGCAAAATAACAACTCTGTTTATTCAAACTGTAATTAGTGATGGAAAATAAGAACCAAGTGTGCCATTCCTTCGTGCAGACCATTTGAGTAATCCTTTCTGAAAAGTTATTTATCCTTTTTGTCCATGGCAACCTGACACTGAGCTACTATCTAACATACATGACTCCTCTCCCCCACCATGGCCATTGTATCAACTTAGGTGTTATCAAGAAGAAATAATTCGTTGGATTAAAAAAAAGGTGTACAAGAAGAGAACTTTTTAAATTAATGGTAAATTCATGACCCTCATACAAATACAATATGGCCATGTGTCAGAGACTTTATTGAACTTATTAATGAATGAGGGAATCAGCAAAGGTATTAAAAACTAGTTTGAGAAAGAGTGAAAAAGATGACATATAGGTGATAAACCAATGCTGAAATGATTAATAGATTAAAAAAAAAAACTGGCTTCTTTTTTTCAGGGATTGGGAGAACTAAATACATCTCCATTGGAAAAAGCATTTGCGTGTCTATGGACAGGAATGATTTGCATTAATATCAGTATTCTACAGCTTACAGAATTATAAAAAAAAATAAAATGACAACGAAATGCACAAACCACTCTAGATCCGGATAATCTGGAAAGGTGTGCTAGATAGTATCTAGTTCCATAGAACATACAATCTTTTTTGTTTATCTCCTGGTAGGCACAAGAGGACACTTAGATTTCCATTAAACAAAACCACTAAATAGAAGATTATGTATACATTTAATAGAATCATACACATTTTATTGTACTTTGTGTACAGAAGATACACCCTAAGTTAGCCAAGATGGTTTGCTTTGTAAATACAGAGGAAGCTGAAGTCTACTTTTCTTTGACTTCTTACTATTTCATGACTTCTAATACATTCAGTCATCCAGATCTGCTCCTAGTGATTCTTCCTCTGTAAGTTCTCTCACACCTTACCATTATTTTTCATTCCCATTGCTACCACCTTAGTCCAACCATTTAGGGAATAAACCACTATCCAGTTGGATTAGGGTAGCAGTGGGTCTCTCTTTTTTGAATCTCTTTTTACTCTGGTGGGTACAATACTGCTAAATTGGCAATACCATTTTCACATGACTATTCAATCCAAAATCTTTTAATGTCTCCAGACTTTTTAGCTTTACATTCAAGGGTAATTGGTTATTGAAAAAGCACCTACAAGATGGATTTGCCACCTTAAGTCCCTTTTTAATCAAACCAGTGAATCTTTTAATCAAAGAGCAAAAAAAAAAAAAATCTGATTTATGATCAGTAACACGCAGATAGGTAAGCCGATTTGTAAAACTGTAATTCTTGTCCAAAAAGAGCTTTAGAGACTATTAGATCCAACTTCTTTTTTCCTTTTTAAGGGGAAGGAGTGACTTATGATAACTATTTCAAGATTCACTGAAGTACTAAAATTCTTTCTTTATGGTGACAGTATGATACAGTTTCAGAGTGATTTGGAAGACTTTACTTGGAGCTTCACTCCATTTCTTATCAGCTGTGGGATTCTTATCAAAGTATTTAGCTAGTTTGAGCTACATTTCTGCTTTTGTAAGATGGAGATACATGAAAAAAATTCATCTACTCTACAGGGTTATTGTAAGACTCTCTGGATATTGTGCATATCAAAACAATTGGTAAAAATTATTCAAAAATTAATATTAGTACATGGATTTTTTCCATGCCTCTTCCACTTAATCTGCTGCACAGATTTTGGCTTAATAATAAGATTTTGGCTTAATAACAATCCAAAGTTGAAATCCTTTCTGATATTTTCTTTCAAGGATGAACAACACACAATTGTCTTTTTTTCCCCACTAACAATAAAGATTACCTCAGGGAGAAGTCTAGGGTTCACATGCACAGGGTGTACCAGTAAATAAAAAGTTTGATGTGAATATTTTCATCATCAGTTTCTTACTCACAATTCTACCACAAGTTATATTAGATTTCATATACTTCAATTCATTTATAAAAATGAAAAAAAATAGATGGAACTTGGCAATGGTTGAAAGAAAATTATATGGGATATAACAAGAGGAATTTTTAAAAATTCATTAATTTAGGTGCATTAATTTATGATCACCACAATGACTATTCAAAAAGCAATATTTCACCATCCCCAACTCCATCTCTTATTTAACCCAAGTGAATAAAGTGGTACCAAAAGGGAAAGAAGCCAATTAACATTAAATATCTACTCTGTACCAGGAACAGTCTTGAATTTCCCTGTGCTGGGTTCAACTCTGTGGAGATGCTTACTATCTTAATAAGAATTATTATGAATGAGCACATTATTACCAGTCTTTATTTGGAGGTCTCACAAAGCACATTCTGACACAAGAATTTGTGCACAAGTAGTTTGTTTTGGAAACAAATCCAGCAAGCATTCTGAGTAGAAATGAGACAAGGAAGGACAACAGGCACATTAGGAGTTCTTAGTGAGCAGGTTTTCTTCTTGGGCAGCCCAGGAAAAATCCCATGTGCAACCCTCTGAGAGACTGTACAAAGATGCCTTAGAATTTTTCCACTGAGAGGTAAGTTGGAAAGGTAAGAAGAAGTTGAAGTATTTGCCCACTAAGTCCTGCCCCTCATGGCTATGATTTCTACTGAGGTCTTAACCCTTCAGAACTACCAATCTGTCCAGCAGAAGTGTTAGGCATGCTTGATGCCAATGAATATCCTTAGACAGAAAGATGCAGGAAGTCACTGTCCTGTAAGTGAGCATCTATTAAAGTAGACCATGGGGACGTGGGTGGAGCATTTCTATATCTACTAAGTTAAATCAATGAAATGCCATTATGCTAATCATTGAGGTGACACCAAAGAAAAAGAAGGCTTAATGCAATTCTTACAAGTTGGATCTATTTGTCAGGTACAGACCTGGGAACTAGGAGTACAATAACAAAATACAAACTGTTCCCCTAGGGAGCTTATATCAACATTGGAAATATATCATCACATTCTAAGTTAAAAGATGTAGAATGAAAGGGTTATTGAAATTTAGCACAGATGGAGTCCTGGATGAGAACCTCTTTGAAAAGCAAACATAAACTGAAGTTAACATTGGAGTATTTAATTGTATTTAGATAGGAACAAGGATAAAGAAAAAGATATTTTGGCAAATGGAATAATTTAAGCAGAGATACCAAAGTGAAGTTTTAAAGGAGAATTTGGGGGCACCTGGGTGGTTCAGTGGGTTAAAGCCTTTGCCTTGGGCTCTGGTCATGATCCCAGGGTCTTGGGATCGAGCCCCGCATTGGGCTCTCTGCTCGGCGGGGAGCCTGCTTCCTCCTCTCTCTCTCTCTCTCTGCCTGCCTCTCTGCCTACTTGTGATCTCTGTCTGTCAGATAAATAAATAAATAATCTTTAAAAAAAAAAAGAAGAAGAAGAAGAATTTGTTGCAGGATTGAAGAGAAAAGACAGGAGACCTGAGAACTGTTGTGTGTTGTTCAAGCATCTGTTACTGATGTGTTGAAAGCCCAGACTAAGATGGTAGTAATGGAAGGGAGCCAAGGAAGTGTGCCACTTATTACCCAATAACTCACTCTCCATTTAAGTCAATCCCCTACCAGCATGACTTTCAAAACCAAAGGGGCTGGATATGTTCAAACTACATTTCAGGCTCCCTTCCAGTTAGAGTGCCCCACATGTGATCTGGGTAATTATAAAGGTGCATCCAAATATGGCTCATATTATTAAAGTTACCTCCCTGGAAAATTATTCTTGGATTCATATCCACACTTTCCCATCAAGCCTATAGTTTTTCAGGCCCTTTAGTTAGATCTACTTAACCCTTGACTTCCTTCTCATCAGGATGAATTTGGGAGTTCTAGACTAAGATATTTATTTGCTTCTGGTCTCTCTGGATATTAGTCAGACACCTTGCTTGTAGACTATTTCTTGAAAAAACAATTGTGACCAAAACTCCATCTGATACTGCAGTCTGAGTCCCTGTTTAGAGCCCACTTCTTCTGGGAATAAAGTAATGATTTGTTACAAGAATTTTCCTTGTGATGGAATTTTAGTTCCTAAATTGTATAATTGGATCTCTGTTGTCATGTTTCCTCTCTACCTTCCTGCTCAACATTTTGTTGGGCTTGATGTGAATGTCCACAGGGATTCTCCTTGATAATATTCTATTGCCTACTGATACCACTGTGTTTTGCATAATACCAATATACCATGATCTCCAGTTGTTGTGTGGTCTTGTCGTTGTAGTAGGTAATGTTGGTATCTCATCCTGATTACCAAATAACAGAACACCAGATAAGTTGGATTTTATATTCAGTTGTCATCAGCTGTCTTTTTTTTTTTTTTTACCATATATAACAGGTCAAAAGAGCTTCAAAACATCTTTTTTTTTTTTTTTTTTTGTTCATAGGCAGAAATACACTTTCATGCTGGTGTGCACCCATTAATTTAATTGACTCATTTAAGCATTTTTTGAGTAACTGCTATAACCAAGACACCATGCACTGGAATTCAGATAGTAAGCAATACCAGAAATCATCCCTCCTTGCTTGAGGTTACATTATAGGTCAGAACAAAGGTAAAATGAGATGACACACCAGAAATACCAACATATAGTTGGCCCTCAAGAATTGTCAATTCCCTTCCTGTCTTGATCTCTCTCCCCTTCCACTCCATTTTGAGAGTTCCATTGCTGATCTCCCTTCTGCCAATCTTTTAGACTCTCCTCTTAACATCCAGCAGAAATGATTCTCACTTCTGATCCTTTGTTCTGCACTGAAGACTTTATACTATTCTGATGCCAAGACTTGGTCTTATTAATCTATTTTCTCCACCATTTCTCACACTCTGCCTTGTAATACTTGTTTTTTAACACATCAGCATCTGTGGTGAGGGAATCTTTCACAAAGTCACTAAATTGATAGCTTTGGGAATGTAATAATTTGTTTCATTGTGGAAGGATTGAGATTGATATTGCTCTCCTAAAATGTACTTCAAGCCTGATTGTGCAGAAGTTATTAATGTATGTCCAATTTTCAGAGTTTGTTTTCTCCTTCCTTTGACTTTCTCTATTATAATTTTTCTACAGAGAAAAAAACACTAGCAAAATTAATTTTATTTAAATGGGGTAAGTAGAGGGAAGAGCAAGATCTACAGGAAACTTAGATGTGCTAATTTTTCATTTTAGTTTCAGCTTGATTTAAGTCCTAATACTAGACTTTTATACCAATAAATATGGCAGCAGGACAAAAAGCTAGAACCTGAAGAAGGATGTGATATGTTTATGGAAGAAACATAGGACCAAGCCATTTATTTCTGTTTAAGGTGATTGAAGCCTTAGACTTCTCTTTTAGGCCTCTGTGATATATGTATACTATAGTGTATATATATACAGTGTGTGTGTGTATAGTATAATTATATATTGTATATTAATGTATATATCATTCATGCATTGTGTATATACTATTAAATACTATATATGCATATATTGTATACATACATTGGGTGTATGTACATATATATGTATGTATACATATATACAGAGGGGGAAGCAGGCTCCCTGCTGAGCAGAGAGCCGGATGCGGGGCTCGGTCCCAGGACCCTGGGATCATGACCTCAGCTGAAGGCAGAGGCTTTAACCCACTGAGCCACCCAGGCGCCCCTAATTCAAGCATTTTTTGAGTGCCTGCTATCACCAAGACACCATGCACTGGAGTTCAGATGGTAAGCAATACCAGAAACCATCCCTCCTTGCATAAGGTTACATTACAGGCCAGAACAAGGGTAAAATGAGAGGACACATTAGAAATACCAGCATACCTGTCTTTCAAGAAATGTTAGTTTCCTTCCTGTCTTGATATCTCTCCACTCCCACTTCATTTTGGGAGTTCCATTGCTGATCTCTCTTCTGCCAATCTCTTAGACTCTCGTCTTAACATCCAGCAGTAATGATTCTCACTTTTGAGCCTTTGTCCTGCACTAAAGTCTTTATAACTATTCTGATGCTGAGACCTAGTCTTATTAATCTATTTTCTCCACCATTTCTCAACCCTGACTTGAAATGTTTATTTTTTTAACACATCAGCATCTATAGTGAGGGAATCTTTCTATGACTAAATAAATATCTTTGAGAAAGTAATAATTTGTCAAATGACAAAGGAATATTCTAGGCATTCAGTCAGCAAAATGAAATGTGGCTTTATCTGGGAATAAAAGTAGAACATCTCTAACATTTACTGCACTTCCTATTTGCTAGGCACTATCACAAACAGGCAGATTATCTTATTTAAGGTGATCTATCCCAACAACCCTATGAAGTAGGTGTATGTTCTACTAATAGGCAAACTGGGGCAAAGTTACTTGCCTAAGGTAACAGAGGTAGTGGTGAAGACTCAACCTCCAACTATGAAGTCAGGGAGACTTCACAAGCTTTTAAATATGGCTGGAAAAATAGCTAAGAATATATGAAAGAAGACTGTTACAAAGTTTCACAAAAATTTCTGAGGAGACAATTTGTTAGCATAGAATCATAAACTCTAGGGGCTTGAAGAGGCTTGAGAAAAAAAACAATCCAAATTCTGGGTCTTCTAGATTAAAAATAAACCAACCACTTTAGCTGCTGATAGGTCCTTTGCTTTATTGTACGTCTTATAGCTAATATGTATACAACTTGAGCCTCCTCCTGCCAAAGCTAGTCCCTGCACAATGTTCTTGATTTCATCTCTTTTTGATACCTCCAAGTCTCCACTTCTTACTTAGCCCTGTCCCCCTGCATTATCAGTCTTTTTTTCCTCTCTGGGATATCTTTTAGCTCTAATAGTTCTCATCATTTAAAATTCCTTCAACTATATGGACATTGGGGAGGGTATGTGCTATGGTGAGTGCTGTGAAGTGTATAAACCTGGCGATTCACAGACCTATACCCCTGGGGTTAATAATACATTATATGTCTATTAAAAAATAAAAAATAAATTATAAAAAGAATTTTAAAAATTCCTTCGACTATGGCTCCACTTAGATTTTTGTGATCCCCCAGCATTAGAATTATAAGCCCCTACCCTTAGTTTTTATGGCTAAACTGAAAAGGAAGAATGTGCTCCTTCTGGTGGCTCAACTATTCAATGTTTTGTTAAACTCAAACTTACAGGATGTACTTTTATAGACTTGCTTATCTTTAGGCCATCTACTTCTGAGAAGTGAAAACAGAATATTTGTTTTGCCTCACACTGTATAGTCATGTCCTGATACCTTTGTATTTCAGACCAACCCAAGTGCCTGAGGATATAACACTTGTGCAGGGTTTCTCTGTTGCTCCCTTTGAATGTTCTTTATTTCAAGACCCTTATCATACTTGTTGAAATATGCTTGCACTTGAGATTGCTGCCTCCTCAACCTTCAGCTTCTCTTCAACCCATTTTAACCCAGTCTCTGCCCATATTCCAAAACTGCTCTCATACTTTCATTACACTAGTTCCAAGAGGTGTTTCTTCGCCTTTATCTTCTCCAACATCTCAAAGCTTTTAATACATTGGGTCATTTTTTTTGAAACACTCTCTTCTCTTACTCAGGGAGTTCTTAGTTCTAGCTTTGCCACTTTCTAGCTGGGTCATTTTGGCAAATCATTCTACCTCTCTGAGATGATCTCCTTATTTGTAAAAGGGGTCTAAAAACAACCTCATTTTACTGTTTCTCCAGAGGTATTGAGTATAATTTACAGAAAAATATTATTTCTCCATTTATGAGTTAAATGCAACAGGCATTATAGTTTTGCATTAACTGTATGTTAACAGTATGCACAAAATACAGAAAAGAATATCATAAATGTAAGGTAATTGATTATAAGTATAATGAATTTTATAATAGCAGATTTGGGTTCTGATCTGTCTAATTTTGTTCAAAGTGTGGACAATAACAGAGTTTATATGAGAAAAACTAGACTCTCCAAAGTAGATCTCATAAAAATTACTTAACAAAAAAATGGTTAAAAGTGAAACTACTATTTAATCAAAGCTCACTCTTAGTATTATGATAAAACCTCAAAGCATTGGAAAGCTACTATAACATTAAATAGTATAAATTTGGGACGCCTGGGTGGCTCAGTTTGTTAAGCAGCTGCCTTTGGCTCAGGTCATGATTCCAGCGTCCTGGGATCAAGTCCCACACTGGGCTCCTTGCTCGGCAGGGAGCCTGCTTCTCCCTCTGCCTCTGCCTGCCACTCTGTCTGCCTGTGCTCACTCTCTCTCTCTCTAACAAATAAATAAATAAATAAATAAAAATCTTTAAAAAAATAAATAAATAGTATAAATTTATCCTCTTTCATTTTCAAGATAAAAGCAATTATAATTTATAAATGGTCATCTCAGTTAGTTTTGAATATTTACCTTGAAATTACATTCAGCACAAGGTTAATTGGAAAACTGTTTTCCTGATTCATCTTGAATGTTTATGTAATTATGTATTTCTTATACATGGAATCAATATTGAGAGAGCAATTTGTTCAAATACAGTTCTGATTTTATGACAAAAATACTCTGCTAAAAAAAAACTATGTAAATAATGTTATTTGGGGAAAAATCAGCTTTCAGCTTAACTTACAAAGTATGTGATTTATCCAAGGGTAGAGATACTTATCTAAACTTTTTGATGTACAAGTGTATTTTTCAACTAAATCATTACCAAGTTGTTAACCCAAACTGGTGTCCATTAGAGATACAAATGCCTTAAGCATTATTTCATAGTGCATGTAACAATGACTTCTACACTTGGAAAGTATGGTCTTAATTACCTCTCAAACAGAGACACATTGCCCTCTTGTACTTTGTACACTGACTTGACTTTTGCCTCTTTCCTTTCTGTGGGTTTTCGATTGTTCTGGTGCTCTGGGACAATTTGTAGATGGAACCATAATGAAAGTTACCACTCAAAGACCAGCATGAGCATCAGAGAATCTCATCTCATCCCATGTATAATTATCTTTGGTTACATTTCTCCTGTGTTGTTTTGTTATATTTCATAATGTTTTTTTCAGAGCTGTAAGTGGCTCATGTAATAATCAAAGCACTGTGAAAATGATTTAGGTTACACTAGTAGCACAAAACTATAGTGATACCCTGCTTATTCGATAATTTAATACAAATAGAGAGGTCAGTCAACAATTATTTGCAATATACTTATCACCTGTAATATGCTAGGCTAGTTGTTATAGTAAACAGATGAACATACAGCAAATAAAATTTACATCTAATTTAACATCATATGCAGATGATGCAGGGTCACTTGAACCTATATATTTGGAAGTCACTATCCTTATAATTTCAGGGCATCAATCCAGATGGCAAGAAAAATTGGAGACACTTTATTACCTTTAGAACTATGCTAAGCTTCTTAAATGGCCTACTCTATGATGGTTCAGTATTAATATTGTACTTCAAAGGCTCACAAACCAAATAACTGCTTCTTTTGAAATATATGAACATGCAAGGAAAATACCTCAAAGTCATAAAGCAAGTTGGATAAAATAATTTTCTTAGAAAAAATATTTATGAAAATATCATAAAATATTTTGAGGAGTAGATGTTGGAAATTTTTCTTATAACAAGCCCAAAAATGGGTCAAGCATAGTAGAACCCAATGCTGGAAAAGAAAGTAAAATTTTTAGAATTAAACAGCTCATGCTACATTGGCTATCATTACTCCATTTTATAAGCCAGAAACTATTTTAATCCATAGAGCATACCTGCAGGGTGGGCACTGTTTCCCCTATTGTATGAGTAAGAAAATAGAGGCCCAGCTGATCAGTAGATCAGAATCACAGAAGGAAAATACTAGCTCTTGGAACCAAGCTGTATTTTATACCTAACCACATACCATTTCTAAAATGCTAAGTTACTATCTTTAAAGAGTCCCAGAATGGTTCTGACTTTGATGCAAACAGAAAATAAAGAGATAACAAAGAGATCTAAAATAAGATGATACAATAATACCTGAAGCAAATTATTATCAACTACAGTTCAGACTAATTAAAAAGATGGCCACCAGACAGAACACAGTTATTAGTAATAATATGTATTCTTGTCTAAAATCTAATGAAGAGTCAGAGGAAAATGCAATGCATTTCTCCAGAGGAATATTAACAAAGCAAAACAAATCAAAATCTATAATCTTTCCTGTGACTTATATCAGCCTTCCCAGTCTCCCCTTCCCATCTTGCCCTGATATATGAGGGATTTGACCTAATTCTTGAGAAAGATGTCCTCCACAATCAGTGGAGCACATGAAGTTACCTTCAGGGAAATACACAGAATTTACTAGATTGACATCAGTACATAAAAATGTGTTTCTTCCATAGGAACTAGAGACAAGATAAAAAGAAGAACAAATGGAATACCTATAGCAGACCCCTGATTTTCCATTGGCCACCTCTGCAAATCTGTGACCCCTTAAGATCCTTGCGCATGCTTTGGCAAGACTGTTTAGCAAATGTGGGAGCCATCTGATAAGAAAGTCAAGTCTGCAATTCAGCAGGATGTTCAGGGTATTGCCTGCTCTTTTCCACTGTCACTAAGTAAGAATAAAAAAAGAAAAAAATTGGCATATTTTCAAGTCAAAGTTATCTTAGGTGTATATCTTCAAACTAAAATAGTTTATCAAAACAGATCTCAAACTTGCCAAAGTTTGATGTTTATATGCACATACACACATATATACATTTAATTGTTTGAAATTGGCTACCTAGAAAGAGCTATTGCATAAATACTCTTTTTCAAGAACAGTGAAAAAAAGGCACATTTTTTTGACATTGCGTAAGCCTAAAATGAAACTTTAACCTTTTTGTTCCTTTGCATTTATAACTCATTAACAAACACAAAATGTCCACTACAGTAAGATATGGAATGAAGGTCACTATAACAAAAGGCAGGCTCTCCTTTCTAAATCTTTTTTTTTTTTTTTAAAGATTTTATTTATTTATCTGACAGACAGAAATCACAAGTAGGCAGAGAGGCAGGCACAGAGAGAGGGAGAGGCAGGCTCCCTGCCGAGCAGAGAGCCCGATGCGGGGCTTGATCCCAGGACCCTGGGATCACGACCTGAGCTGAAGGCAGAGGCTTAACCCACTGAGCCACCCAGGTGCCCCCTTTCTAAATCTTTTAAAATACTTTCACCCCCACTTATATAAGGGCTTATTGGGTCAACATTTCCCAAACATGGTAACACATTAGAGTCATGTGTAAAGATTTTCTAAAGTACTAGTACCCTTTTCTTATCTTAGGCTGTTGGAATCAGAATGACCAGGAGGCAGCCCCAGATAGAAAACCACCGTACTATGCAATTTTGCAGCCAAGTTTAAATCACACTTATAGGACCTTATTATCACTTAATATTGGCAGGTATTATCATGGGTTTTGGTGTCTTTGTGATAGTTGCCAAAGCTTGTATCACCTCTCACTTGTGCTTCCTTGGTTAAGATATCTCCTCTAGGGGCACCTGGGTGGCTGAGTGGGTTAAGCCTCTGCCTTCGGCTCAGGTCATGATCTCAGGGTCCTGGGATTGAGCCCCACATCCAGCTCTCTGCTCGGCAGGGAGCCTGCTTCCTTCTCTCTCTCTGCCTGCCTCTCTGCCTACTTGTGATCTGTCAAATAAATAAAATCTTCAAAAAAAATTTTTTAAAAATGCTTAAATTAGTCAATTAAATTAATGGGTGCACACCAGCATGAATGTGTATTCCTGCCTATGAACAACAAAAAAAGATGTTTTAAAGCTCTTTTGACCTGTTGGATATGATTAAAAAAATAGTTGTTGGAAATTAAATATTTCAAATATAAAACAAATAGTGTGACATTTATGATTAAAAAATAAATACAATGTGTATACATTTTTCTATCATAAAATCAATCTTATCAGAGCATAAATTAAAGGAAGTGGAACATGTCAATTTCCTCATCTGTCAACTATAGTTTTAACAACTCCAATATCTTAGTTTTTATTGTCAACTTTAGAGTTATCTCTAGAGACTTCTTTTGTGATGAAGAATTGTGTACAGGACAGTGAATATCATTACCAAGGGAAAAAGCTGAGAGTTTTTCCCTTAAGATCAGGAACACAACAGAGATGCTCACTCTCACCACTGTTCAACATAGTGCTAGAAGTCCTAGCTTCAGCAATCAGACAACAAAATGAAATAAGACATCCAAATTGGCAAAGAAAAGTCAAAGACTCTCTCTTTGCAGATGACATGATACCTTATGTGGAAAACCCAAAAAACTCCACCCCCAAATTACTAGAACTCATATAACAGTTCAGCAATATGGCAGGATACAAAATCAATGTACAGAAATCAGTTGTTTTTCTATATATTAACAATGTAACTGTAGAAAGAGAAATTAAGATATCAATTCCATTTACAATAGAAACAAAAACCATAAGATACCTAGGAAAGAACCTAACCAAATAAGTAAGTTATCTATATTCTAGAAACTATAGAACACTTATGAAAGAATTTGAGGAAGACACAAAAGGATGGAGAAACATTCCATGCTCATGGATTGAAAGAATAAACATTGTTAAAATGTCTATCCTGCCCAGCGTAATTTACACTTTCAGTGCCATGCTTATTAAAATACCATTGGAATTTTTCAAGGAACTGGATCAAACCATCCTAAAATTTGTATCGAACTAGAAAAGACCCCAAATTGCCAAGGAATGATGAAAAAGAAAAACAAAGCTGGGGTCATCATGTTGCCTAACTTCAAGCTATATTACAAAGCTGTGATCACCAAGACAGCATGGTACTGGCACAAAAACAGACACATAGACCAATGGAACAGAACAGAGACTCCGGAAATGGACCCTCAACTCTATGGCCAACTAATCTTTGACAAAGCAGGAAAAAATATCCAATGGAAAAAAATCTCTTCAATAAATGGTGCTGGGAAAGTTAGCCACATATAGAAGAATGAAACTGGACAATTTCTTTATACCATACACAAAGATAAACTCAAAATGGATGAAAGACCTCAATGTGAGATAGCAATCCATCAAAATCCTAGAGGAGAATATAAGCAGTAACCTCTTCAACACTGGCCATAGCAAATTCTTCAATGACAGATCTCCAAAGACAAGGGAAACAAAAGCAAAAATGAGCTTTTGGGACTTCATTGAGATAAGAGGTTTCTGCACAGCAAAGGAAACAGTCAACAAATCTAAGAGACAACCCACAGAATGGGAAAAGATATTTACAAATGACATTACAGATAAAGGGCTGGTATCCAAGATCTATAGGGAACTTTTCAAACTCAACACTCAAAATACAAATAACCCAGTCAAAAAATGGACAGAAGACATGAACATACACATCTCCAGAGAAGACATACAAATGGCTAATAGACATATGAAAAAATGCTCAACATCACTAGCCATCAGGGAAATACAAATCACAACCACAATGAGATACCACCTTACACCAGTTAGAATGTCAAAAATTAACAAAACAGGAAACAATAAATGCTGGCAAGGATGTGGAGAGAGGGGAGCCCTCTTGCACTGTTGGTGGGAATGCAAGCTGGTACAGCCACTCTGAAAAACAGTATGGATATGTTAAAAATAGATGTTAAAAATAGAGCTACCCTATGATCCAGCAATTGAACTACTTATTATTTACCCCAAAGATGCAGATGTAGTGAAAAGAAGGGGCACATGCACCCCAATGTTCACAGCAGCAATGTCCACAATAGCCAAACTGTGGAAGGAGATGAGATGCCCTTCAACAGATAAATGGATAAAGAAGATGTGGAACATTTTTTCAATGGAATATTATTCAGCCCTCAGAAAGGATGAATAACCACAATTTGCATTGACATGGATGGGACTGGAAGGAATTATGCTAAGTGAAGTAAGTCAAGCAGAGGAAGACAATTTCATTCATGTGTGGAACACAAGCAATAGCACAGAGGACCACAGTGGAAGGGAGGAAAACCTGAAGGGGAAGAAATTAGAGAGGGAGATGAACCATGAGAGACCATGGACCATAGGAAACAGGGTTTCAGAGTGGAAGGGAGTGGGAGGAGGAGGTAACAGAATGATGGGTATCGAGGAGGGCACATGCTGTGATGAGCACTGGGTGTTATACGCAACCAATGAAGCATCAAACACTCCATCAAAAATTAACAATGTATTATACGGTGGCTAAGGAACATAATAAAAAATAAAAAATTGTGTTCAGGAAGTTAAACAAATTTAAAATTGCATTTATTTTTTTAATTTTTTTTTAAGATTTTATTTATTTATTAGTTAGAGAGAGAGAGAGCGAGAGCACAGGCAGAGGCAGAGGGAGAAGCAGGCTCCCCGCCAAGCAAGGAGCCTGATGTGGGGATCGATCCCAGGACACTGGGATCATGACCTGAGCCGAAGGCAGCCGCTTAACCAACTGAGCCACCCAGGCGTCCCTTAAAATTGCATTTAAAGTTTATTTTATTTGAAAGACAATTATCATATGATCTCCCTGATTTGAGGAAGTTGAGAGGCAACGTGGGGGGTTTGGGGGTAGGAAAAGAATAAATGAAACAAGATGGGATCCGGAGGGAGACAAACCATAAGAGACTCTTAATCTCACAAAACAAACTGAGGGTTGCCAGGGGTGGGGGGGATTGGGGTGCGTGGGGAGAGGGTGGTGGGGTTATGGACATTGGGGAAGGTATGTGCTATGGTGAGTGCTGTGAAGTGTGTAAACCTGGTGATTCACAGACCTGTACACCTGGGGCTAATAATACATTATATGTTAATTTAAAAAACTAAAATAAAGTTGATCTCATTTTAAAGAAGTTCATTTCTATTTATCCTTTTATTTGTATGTGTATGTAAGCCTATATAAAAATACAATGAATATAGATTAATACAATGTATACATGTAAGACTACATATATAAATAAATGTATATATATATATGGAAAAGTTTTATGAAATGTGTTTATGAAATGTTTAAAATAGATTTTTTTGGATGGTGGTATTTTAATTTTTTCTTTGGACTTTTCTGTGTCTTTGCATTTTTAATAATGTAATTTCATGGGCTCCTAACTTAAAGGGGTACCTTACATTACTTCTTTCATACAGTAAAGTGTCCAGAAGATAGCTGTTCTTCCTTGAATATCATTCCCAGGTTTAGCTAAATCATCTTAATACAGAGGGAGCATTTAATGGGTCTAGTAGTACCTTTCCTGCTTAGAAATGTCAATAACTTGGATGTGGCTTAAGCTTAGTATGTGTCTAATGTTTGCTTTCATTTGAGAATTACAATGAAGTATAGGACTGAATCTTACTGAATCTTCAAAATCACACTGAAAAAAATTTTCATAAGCTAACCCCTGGGAGAAAATCAGTAATTACAAATTTATTTTTTTAACCAAGTGAAGAAAAGTATAACATATGAATGTTTATACAGTAGGATTTTAAATGACCTTTTAAGGGTCAACAAATTCAATAAAAGCTTTATTTGTTTTGCATGAGTGAGTTTTTAAAAGAATTCCATGTAGCTCTGGACCTCTCTCAAGAGGCCCTTAGAGTTATGTACTTGATGTAATTCTCTGCAAACACCCAGTAGATTACATTAATCCTAAAATCAAGATATGTGTCATTTATCTTTGTGTTCCCACAATCACTGGGATACAAGTAAAATATGACTGTGTGTGTGTGCATGCATATGAGAAAGAGAGAGAGAGGGATTAGTTAGTTATGGTTAGTTTATTTGGTTTTGTTTACTACATGGGTGGATGGCTGAATGAGAAATTTTATATTGTCCCTCATTTAGGTCAAGAGAATGAATTATGTGTGCTCATATTCTGATCCTAACCATATAGGATAATATTTTGTCTCCAATTTTTTGACTTCCTTAAGAAAAAATTGAAAAATATAATTGTAGGTATTTAAAGTGCACAGTGTGATGATTTGATATACGTATACATTGTAGAATGTCTACCAAGATCAAGGTAGTTAACACCTCCCTCACCTCACGTAGCTAACATAATTGACTCTTGTGTGTGACTGTAGTAAGAATGCCTAAGATTTACTCTCAGCAACTTTCAACTGTACAATACTGTACTATTGACTATAGTCACCATGACCATAGTCATCATGTTGTACATTAGCATGAGTATATATTCATGTATACTTATCTTCTCAGAATTTACTTTTCTTATAACTGAATTTTTCTGCCCTTTGACCTGTATCACTCCATATCTCCATCCCCCAGACCCTGGCAATCACTGTTACCTTCTTTTTCAATGAAATCAGCTTTAAAAAAAAAAAAGATTTTACATACAAGTGATATGTACAGTATTTTTCTTTCTCTGTCTGGCTTATTTCACTTAGTATAGTGACCTCCATATTCATCCATGTTGTTGCAAATGGCAATATTTCCTTTTTTTGGCTGGCCAATATTCCTTTGTATATCTATATACCCATTTTTCTTTATCCATTTATCTGTTGAAAGATATTGCCTATCGTAGATAACGTTTCAATAAACGTGGGTGTGCAAACATCTCCTTGAGATATGATTTCAATTCCTCCAGATATATACTCAAGACTGGGATCACTGGACTTGAAAACACATTATCAAACAATCAATGACTTCTGTTTTTAATGTTAGCATCCCTGGATGCTCAATGCCCATGACCATTAATTCATTAAGGATACAAAACTGTGGTATTCTAATTCTATCATTTTGTTTTACTTGTTATCTGGAAAAACCTAATAAGGAATTGCTCCCTCTCATCTGCTATTTGTCTACCCAGTGGTATAGTTCATATTGGAAAAGTCAAGATAAATGTTGATTATTTCCTTATAACTACTATTTTAAACCAATCAATTGGTTTTGCTTCATCCTCAGAAAGTAAACAATTGTTTCATTTTTAAATGAAAAATTATCATTATAAACTTAAGGATATAGAAATAT
>RCUC01138628.1:0-10286 GCA_003697995.1 Taxidea taxus jeffersonii | reverse complement strand
CCTCATGAAGGAAAAAAATGACTGTTTCATAGGCAAGAAAACATTTCCTTTCATATATGCTTACAATTGTATCTTTATGTCACTAACAAAAATTTAAACACATGACTCTCGATGGAGAAATAAGACCCACTTTGCAAATGGGTTGTCTGGACTAACCAATCAATGGGGGAATTTCTGATGTAGAAAAATTAATAAATAAATACTTGCACTGAATTTAAAATATTATCTTAAAAATTTTTAAAAATCACTTATTAATCTTGTTACAAAGCTGTAAATGCTTTTATAACAGAGAAATACAGGTAGGAAAAAGAAATAACACTCAAAATAGGAACAAGCAGAGCAGATTACTGCTAACATCTGGATATTTATCCTTCTAAGAACTACTTGTATAAGGTCATATTCTGTACATTGACTATTTGCTGTTTCCTGCAGATGATAGTACTGTGCTAAATTCTCTACATACAGTATTTCATTAAACCTCTTTTTATACCAGGAGATCAATGCTATCTCATTTTTGTGAATATATTTGTCTGTTTAAAGAAATAGAAATTAATTCCTTGGGAGTGCTACAAAAATACTCTATTTATGGCATATGATGCATTAAATTGGTAAGCTCCATCCATCTACTTCCGTCCAGACACTGGCCCAAGATGAAGAATTCCACCAGGAGATTTCAGAAATATAAAGAAATCCAGACCAAAACTAAACCTTCTAATTTAGAGAAGAAAGAATTCAGGAATATCCAATGTACAGAGTTCTCTTTCTGTTGATTGAAATATAATAGAAAGTATCCTCATACTTGACTTATTTTCAAATATAGAATTGCTAGAATCACCAAAGACGGAGCTAAGTTGTCCCCAGTAAAATATTCAAGGTGGCTGTGTTTGAACAGAAACATAATTTTGGTCATGTATTTGCCAAAGCAATTAGCATTACTTTAATTAATACAATTATTGATTGTAGTTATGGTTAAAATCATTAGTGTAGGAGACAACATAATGAAATGAGACTATCTTATGCTACAGAAAGTATACAGCACTTCCCAGCTTTAACAAGCTAGGTATTATTTTATCTGTATTTATTTTACATTTACATTTTTTAACGGGTGGACTATATATTTGGGAAGTGTGAAAGCTTTTTTCCAAATGAAATTGTTTAAGACAAAAATCTATGAAATATGAGTCACCTGCCAGACTTCCAAGAAACCAACACTCCTGAGTTTCCTTCACACATGGTGATTCATTCTTCCAGGATCCTCCAGAAGGTGGGTGGCAAAGGAGAAATTAAGAGCAAGCATAAGAATTAAATGATAGAAAGTGTCTTATTTTACACATGATGTTTCTTGTCTGAATGCATATTCCTGTATTTTAACCCATTTTGGGGAACTACTTGATATTTTGTTATCTCATTTCTACTCTACAATCTATGGTGATTCACCTGGAGTTGGGAGTTATTAGGAACCACTAGGATCACTGGAGGGCTGAATAATGAAACTTTTCATGTGCCTGGAGGTTTACATTTAAGAAGCAATATTTAAAACAATGTAACTGTGCTTCAAAGACCACTTTATAAAATGTATTACAGCCCTTCCTGCCCCTTTAAGTTCTATACAGAACCAGTTATTGTCCTACAGACTCTATTATCCTGAACAGCAATGCACTCTGGCCTTCGGTCAGCCTTTCTTTCTTTCTTTTTCTTTTTTTTTGTTTTTGTTTTTGTTTTAGATATACTCTGTGCTTGCTTTTCAATGTGGTTTCCACTGCCAGTCCTCACCCACCCCATGTCCACCATGTTCTGTCTTTTGGTTTCAGGTGATTGGTTGTCACTTCTTTCTCTGAAGATATGTGACCGCTTAGACCAGCCCTGCCTGCCACTTTTCTTGTTTGCGTTACAGAGATTGTGTTATAGGCGGAATTATGTGTCCTCCCCCCCCCCAATTATATGTTGAAGTTCTAACCCTCAGTACTTCAGAATGTGACTCTACTTGGAAATAGAGCCTTTGCAAGTGTGATCAAGTTAAGATGAAGTCATTAGAGTAGGCTTAATCCAAACAACTAGAGTCCTTAGAAGAAGAGAAAATATGGACACAGAAACATACAGAGGGAAGAGGTTGTGAAGACACAGGGAGGAGATATATAAGCCAAGGAGAGAGTCTGAAACAGATTCCTCCCTCAGAGCCCCCAGAAGTAGCCAACCCTGGCAACACCCTATCTAGAATTTCTATTCTCCAAAACTGAGAAAATAAATTTCTGTTGTTTAAGCCACCCAGTCTGTAGTACTTTGTTATGGCCACCCCAGAAAACTAATGTAAGCTGACATGAAAATCATGTAACCAAATTAATGAATATCATGAAAACTAACTATAAATAGACTTTGAGAGTCCAAGAACATATTTTCTATAAGCAGTTTTTTATGAGCTTTATAGTATGAATATTGGCTATCCAACCCTAGTTATTTTATACTGCCTTCCTAGATGCTGCTGTTCAGTCATCCAATTATCTATGCAGTTAATGAATATTTGTTGAGCTGTATTGAAACTTGGGAATATAATGCCAGACATTATGCCAGACATGGCACACGGAAGTGTTGGTATAACTCCCAGGGAACTTACAGTCTCAGAGAGGGAGGCAGTTACAATAAAGTACAACAGGTACATAGGATGTTGGTGAGGTTCAAAGGAAGGAGTGATTTATTTCACCTGGAATCTCTGTATAGAGATGGTGATTCTTGAGCATACAGAAGGGAAGAGTGGGCACTACACTTGCAGCATGCTATGGACTGAATCGTGTCTCCCCAAATTCAGTCCATAGCATGCTGCAAGTGTAGTGCCCACTCTTCCCTTCTGTGTGCTCAAGAATCACCATCTCTATACAGAGATTCCAGGTGAAATAAATCACTCCTGTAGCTCTTAACCCCATGCGATGGTATTTGGAGTTGGGGCCTCTGGAAGATATTAGATTTAGATGAAGTCATGAGGGTGGGACCTTTATGATGGGATTTGTGCCTTTATAAGAAGAGATTCTAGAGATCTTGCTTATCTCTCTCTCTCCCTGAATGAAAGGATTCGGTGAGAAGGTAACACTCTATAAGCCATAAAGAGAGCCCTCACCAGAAACTGGCCATGCTAATGCCTTGATCTTCAAGTTCTAGCCTCCAGAACTGTGGGAATATTAATATTTATTGTTTAAACCACTCACTCTAGGGTATTTTGTTATGGCAACCCAAACTAAGATAGGGCATGAAGCATAGGGCATAAGCAAAGACTCAAAAGGAACTCATGGCTAGAGGGCTTAACTATTCATTCATTTTTTCACTTGCTTGTTCATTCATGGATTCATTCATTCACCTATTCATTTGTTTATTTGTTCTATAAATATTTAATTGGGTGCCAACCATGTGTTAGGAACTCTACTAAGCCTTGGAAGTACAGTGGTGAACAAGTTAAGTTTTTGATCTAATGAAAAGATAGGCAATAAACTGATGAGCAAATAAACAAGATACTCTCAGATTGTGAAAGTGTTATTAAGAAAAGAAACAAGAATGAGATGAAAAGGGACGCCTGGGTGGCTCAGTTGGTTAAGCGTCTGGCTTTGGCTCAGGTCAGGATCCCAGCGTCCTGGGATTAAGACTCACATCGGGCTCCTTTCTTGGTGGGGAGCCTGCTTCTCCTTCTTCCTGCCACTCCGCCTGCTTGTGCTCACTTTCTCTCTCTGACAAATAAGTAAATATAAAATCTTAAAAAGAAGAAGGAGGAGGAGGAGGTGAAGAAGGAGAAGAAGAAGAAGAGGAAGAAGAGGAGGGGGAAGAATGAGATAAAGAGTAACCAGGCACTGCTATCTGAAAAAGTAACAGTTAGCTAAGTTCTGAAAAATGAGAGTCTGGGAAACAGTGACTCAGGTAGGTGGGCCTGTACATTCCGAGGCAGAAAAGAGCTCCATGTTTTCCAGGAGAAGAGCTAGTGTTCCTGGAACACAGTTTATGAGGGGAGAGAGATGTAAGGAAAATTGGAGACATATAGAGTGGCCTGGTCATGGAAGGTTTTGTGTGCCAGGTAAAGATTTGTCCAAAGACGGATTGTGGACATCAAGGAAGCGTTGATGACATGAGGCCAGAAAGATTATGGTAAAATGTTTTGCTCACTTTGACTGCAATGCTAAAGATGTGTTGGTAGGGTTACCAGATAAATTATGGTTCCCATCCATATTTTGGAAATATTTACACTAAAATAGTATTTATTGTTTACCTGAAATTCGAATTTAACTGGTCATTCTGTATTTTTATTTGCTAAATTTGACAACCCTAGCTGGAAAACACAAGGGCAGAAATAAATGGCTCTTATGAGTGCTCAAAGAGAGATGAAAAAGGCCCGAAAAGGAAAAAAAAAAAAAAAGAAAAGAAAAAGTAGAGGACTGAGTAGAGGAGAAAAGAGGTGGGCGTGAGTGGATTTGGTGGTTAATGATTCTGGTGGGATGTAGGAAACCAAGATTTGAGGTAAAGGGAGGAGTTGAGAATGACTAAGTCACTTGTGGGTGGCTGGGGTGAATGACATTGTCTGTCTCTTAGAGATAAAAAACAGAGAAGATTTGGGGAGAGGAAGGAGTTAAGTTTTGGAAGTACTGAATTTAACATGCCAGTGGCCCATTCAGGTGAATGAATTTCACCATTCAGGTGAAAATAAACAGGAAGTAATTGGACATACAGATCTGAAAATCAGGAAGATTCTGGTCAGAGAATTCTGGGTTCCTGATTTGAGAGTCATCAGTACACAGGGATCAGTTATGTTTGTGAAAACGATCACATCAGAGTGAGAAGAGTCAGGAGAAACCTTATGATAATTCTGTTATCTAAAGGACAAGAAATGGGAAGAGGGGAAAAAGAGAGAGAAGCAATAGAATGTGATGACACTGATGAAAGGAAAGTTTAGAAAAGAAGAGTGGCTTTCCCATTTCAGGTAATGAGAAGGAACTGCTAGCCAGAAAACATCCTTGCTGAGTCACACCTAATATGCTGGATAAACATGTTTTAAATGTGTAGCTGATTTTTCAAAAAATAAGAGATACTTTCAGGGCCCATACACCAAAGGATAACTCAACACCAGAGTAGGGAGTGTGTAAGCTGGGTCTGTAGTGGCCTCGGGGGAGGTTATGAGCATTGGGGCCAGGATCTTCATTTCCGTGAAGGATCAGGAGATGAGATTTTATAATTAAGAAAAAATTAGAAATAACTTACATAGTCATGAAGAGGCAACAGCATAAACAAATTGTGACATGTACATACAGTAGCACATTACTAAAATACAATTACAACCAACTATGAGTACATGTATCACTGTGGATATGTTTCCAAAGCAGAATGATTTTCCAGTATTGCCTTTGAAGGAAATCTCAAGAATACAAAAGATTAAATAGTGTTAATTAATGCATGTATCAATAATAAAAGGCGCACCTTCTATAGGATATAGTCATGTTAGTGGTTGACTTCAATGAGGAAGAGAAAGAAAAGGGGTCAAGGAGAGGCATGGACAAGCTCCTGTAGTATTGATAATGCTGCATTACTTCAGTAAGAGAAAAAAATAAGGTACAATGTTAAGATTTGTCAAACCTAGGTAATTAGTATATGAGGCCTTGGAGTTTGCTTGAAATAATAGAATATTTAATGAATGAGAGGAGAATTTGACATCTTATCTATAAGCTCCAGAAACCAGAGAGAATTCAAAACTGCAGGACATAGTGTGTTCACGGGTACACGTGTGAGTGTGCAGGTGTAGGCATGCATGCCTGGGTGTGTGTGTGTGTTTGTTTATGTTGAAAGAGACCGAGGGTGTTTTTATAAGTTGTGTGGAAGGTCCCAGGGCAGTTTCACGCATATGAGTGAACAAATGAATAAATAAATGAAAGGTGGCCTTAGTTTTCTCTGTCAACTGCAGAGAGAAAAGAAGCTAGAGGGCTTGAGATGTGGAATTTAAGAATCAGTTCTGTGGTCACCTCATACCTGTCAAAAGGGTATAAAACACAAGAAATAAAAAACACAAGAAAGAATAAGTGTTCATGAGGATGTGGAGAAAAAGGAATGCTCATGTGCTGTCACCGGGAATGCAAAGTGGGGCAGCCATTGTGGAAAAGAGCATGGTGGTTTCTCAAAAAATCAAAAATAAAACTACCTTATGATTAGTAATTGCATTACTGCATATTTACCCCAAAATATAAATACATTAATTCAGAAGGATACATGCACCTCTATGCTTATTGTAGTATTATTTACAATAGCCAAACTATGGATATATAGATAGAGATAGATATAGTATACATATAGATTTAGATATATAGATATTATTCAGCCATAAAATATAATATCTTGCCATTTGCAACAACATGGATAGAGCAAGAGAGTATAATGCTGAGCAAAATAAGTCAAAGAAAGACAAACACCATATGATCTCACTCATATGTGGAATTTAAGAAGTGAAGCAAACAAGCAAAGGGGAAAAAAGAGAGAGACAAACCAAAAAACAGACTCTTAAGTATAGAGAGCAAACTGATGGTTATGAGAAGAAAGGTGAGTATGGTGATGGATGAAATAGGTGATGGGGATTAAAGAGTACACTTACCATGATTAAAAAAAAAAAAAGAAAAAGAATCCATTCTGTGAGGTATGCAAGAGGAAGAGGACTAGAAGTGAGCAAATCCATACATACTCCATCCATCCTCCCGGGCATGCACAGATAAAATGATTAGGTGATTTTGAGTTCTAGGAGGTGAACTCACTGGATGGTTGAATTCAAGATACATGAAATATTATGGTTGTGTGTGTCATTCAAGATACATGAAATATTATGGTTGTGTGTGTCTAGATATTTATTTGTCTATCTAACTACCTATGTCTGTTAACATATCAGCACACTTCTTCATATTTTTCCTTGGTTTCAATGCCCATTATAGGATTACAGAGGGCAGGACACATGATGGAGTGGGGAAATAGTTGGAAGGTGTGTTCATGACCTGCCCCTGTTACCACAAATAAATCACTTAGCCTTTCTAAGGCTTGATACCTTCTCAACTGGTTGTTTGGAGGAGTCAATACGATGAGGTATGTCACAGGGCTTTGGAAAAATACAGCCTTAAATAGTCCAATTTTGATTTATTGAGGAAAAAAAATTGACTCTGCCCCAGAAAAGAAAAAGTTAAAATTAATGAATGACAGATGAAACCAGGGCTAAATCAGGGGCAGGGAACATGTTACTATCTAAATCATTTTAGTTATTTTAGGTATTATGTAGCTTTTTGTGTGCAAATTTCCATTTTCATTGTTTTTACTTTTCTAATAGCAATTAAATGGTGCTTTCTGCATGATTGGAAAAAATGAGCATTTACTATGCTATATATGTGGGAGAGGATGAGGATGCTCTTAGTTTGATCAAGGACCTTCCCTGATGGACAACATTGCTCTGTGGTTAGACTCACATACTCTAGAACCAATCCCAAGAGGTTACTTAACCTCCATGTAAAAATGAGGCTAAAGGTGCTATTTGCCTTCATACAGGGTTGTTAGAAGAATCAAAAGCACCTAGAGCGGCTGGCACCTAGTAAGTGCTGTGTAATATTGGATTAATAAGTAGGTTCTGCTCCTCTGAAACAACAGCTTTTACCAGCTGCTGCAGATGAGCCCCTTACACCCAAGGCTGGCTTTTGCTCTGTTTTCTTGACAATGCTGCACATCGCCACAATGCTTTCTCCAAAGTCCCTAGGACTCTCCAGCATTCTGGGATACCAATCTGACTCTGCTGCTGTCTCATTTTACAAGTTTGGGATGGGGCAACAGAACGACAATCGACAATCGTTTACATTATTTTAGTGAAGCCTAAGAGCCCCAGGGGAGGGGCCTCCTGGCTGAATAGTAAACCTGTCTCTTCCCTCTTCTGGCATTATCCTTGGAGCCTGGTGATTTGGTGTGCTAAGGGCCTTAGGGAAGAGTGGGTTCCAGAAAATGCTGCTGGATACCATCTTTCTGGAGGACAGTGTCTTGGAAACCCTAACAAACATGCTGGTTTCAGCTCTGGTGATTGATTTGGAGATAATGGTGGGCGTACTCAAAAATGTATGAATGATGTCATGTATATGAGGGAGTGTATGTTTTTACTCAAACAGAAGAAGCTTGGGAGAATCTGCACTAAAGTATTAATGGCAATTACCTCTGCACAATGGTATTTTGAGTTGTTTTGATTTACCCATTTTCTTTTTGTTTGTATTTTCTAGACTTTTTTTTCAGTGATTGTGAATAATATGTGTGAGAACAAAAAAGGAGGAAAAGTATTTTGAAGAGGCATTTCACCAGTTTGCCTAGTTTTATCATCAAGTTATTTGGAAAAATGAGTTTCCATGCTTTCCAAGAGGGCTCTCAGGAAGGGGAAACTTTCTGCCACCTTCCTGCATTCTGTGGCTGGGCCTAAGAAATAAGCTGACAGAAGATAGATCAACAGGAGAACAGCATACAAATTTTATTTAATATTTTTATGTGTACACATGAGTCTTTAAAATGAAAATGGTGTCCAAAAGAAACCATTAGGACCCAAAGCTTAGATTATTTTTTTAAACAATAAATGATAAGTTGTGGGGATGTGAGAAGACAAAGGAGTTTGGGCTCAGGGCAGTAAACTGTGAGGCAGTGATGAGAAAATATATGGAAGAAACTAATGGAAGATAAGAATTATTTTAGTAGGTTTGCTTGTACATTCATCGCTGGCAATAAGAATGTTCTCTTCCTGGTGCAGGGAGGACATCTTTCTCATGGCAAATTTTATGACATGCTTTCAGGTAGAAAGGGGGAGGGGGGAGCTTCCTGCCTCCTGTCTGTCAAGTGCCTTCAGCTCAAAATAGTCCATATGCCAAAGCAGCATAGCCCAGGGTGGCATGTTCTGACCCCTTCAGGGCCATTACTGATCTTAAGAATGTTATGTTTTTGTCCTGATTCCGCTGGTGAGGGCCACAGGATTGTGGGTTGAGTGAAGGCTGACGGTGTACACAGAAGCACAGAGAAGTGGTACAATGGATGTTGACTTCTTCCCTCCTCCCCACATTATTCTCAATGGGGACAGAGGAATCTCTATTGCACAAGGTCAAAAGTACTTTACTATCTAAGGTCTCCAAGGGAAAAAGGAGAGAATAATCCTTATCTTGACCTAGTAATCAATGGTGAGCTCTCTAAACCACAATGGCTCCTTTTTGTTAAACTAATTATCTTGGTGGAAAGAATATCTTTGAACTACTCCCAACAGACAGGTCTCTCTCATCTCTCTCTGTCTCTCTCTCTCTCTCTCAGTGATGAGGAGGGGAGGTTGAAGCTTTTGGCTAACAACTCCTAGGGGTGTTGCCAACAGTTCTCCTAAGGCTGTTCTCAGGCTTTTCTGATGGATTTCCAAGGCCCACAAGTCTGAAAAGGTAAAAATAAAAAAAGAACAATAAAGCATTAGATTCTCCCCTCTGTGTTTATGTGGCTAGTCTGGACCTCTTCTTCCAGGCTGAGGCTGTTGCACGGCTGAGGGTGAACCAGCCAGTATAACAAATCTCACACCTAACGGCCACTGTTGTTTCCTGCTCCTTTTTGTTTCCAGTGGCCAGAGACTCCCGGTCCCACTAACTCACTTCCTGCCTGGGATTATCCTCATTCGAACACTTCCGATTAAATGTAGGCAGTTAGGGACCCATCCCAGGTGGAAGGAACTGGGCTAGAGAAGCGTTTCAGTGCAGCCCTGAACGGGCAGGGTTCCGAGCCCGAGTCACCACTTACCAGCCAATTGTTTAAGCAGAAGGTACAAGCTTCAGCTTCCGTCTTTGTAAAGCAGGAATACAAATGGTACCCATTCAAGCGGCTCCTGTGCCAATTAAATTGCATTGTGTTCTTCGTCCACCTAAAATTGTCCGGGAGGCAATAATGAAGCAAAACCATTCATCTGGGATCAAAGAATTACAATTCGGGGTCATAGTGTCCCAATTAGGGAGCAAAAGTCAAGGGTTTTTAAAGACAAAAAAGGAATTATTCACAAAGAATTTTGATCGGGTTGGTGACAAAACTCATCTGAGCTAAACATAATTGGTTGCTAAGGCTATCACTAAGCAAAAGTCTCTTCCTGTAGCAACCTGCAGGTATTCAAGCGGAGTCCTTGGAGTATCTGTGGTTTGGCCCAGGTTAAAACTCATGGTTCCATCTGGTGAAGACGTGCTCACAGCCCACTTGTTAATGGCCTCCTGGCTCCATTTTAAAGTTCCTTGACCTAAGTGACTCTATTTTAC